>JAPFFP010086766.1:0-21497 GCA_026153255.1 Solanum medicagineum | reverse complement strand
ATAACATTGGTTTTATAATGTGCAAAAAATAACGAAAACACCCTTTAAAAATCGGCTGGATCGAACCATGACGGACCGTTATGGGCCATAGATCAATCAATGACCCGTAATAACCAAGAGAGGTCACCGCTAACCCTCTCTATATCATTGAACAAAAGTTCAAAAAAAGTACTAAGGTTCTAAGTGACTGGTCAAAAGAAACTTTTGGAGACATTTCTGTTGATTCTAATAAATGGGAGTAAGACATTATTCAATTAGAAGAAAATGCATCCATGAAAAAAGTGTGGAAAGCAAGATGGCATTACAAGGGCTAAAGATGAATACACCAGGTTCTTGAAAGTACAGGACACTATCTTGAGGCAAAAAACCTAGAATTAAATGGCTTGAGAAAGGGGCTATTAACATTGCCTACTTTAATATTGTTTTGGAGAGTAGAAGAAAAAGGCTTCATATTATCAAGATTATGGATAAACATCACCAATGAATTGAGAGAAAATAAGTTATCTCAAAGGTAGTGGTATAGTATTTCTAGAAAACCTTCTACTCAGAGCAATAAACACAAAATTTGGAGGCAACCAATCAACTAAGAAGCAAAGTCACTGACCAAGATAATGAAATGCTCATTCCCAATTCTAGAATACAGGAGGTCAACAAAGCAACTTTCTCCATGGATCCAAATAGTGCTCCCAGACCATATGGGTAACGTGCAGACTTTTTTCAAACTGCTTAGAATATCATCTAATAAGACCTACATATGGCTATCAAAACCTTCTTTCGATGTGTTGAACTCACCAAATTCTACGCTCACACTTACCTTGTCATGATCACTAAAGTGGAACCCAATACTTAGTACACCTACGATATATTAGTCTTTGTAATGTGACTAGCTAAATGATGTCCAAAATTTTGAATAGCATGCTCAGCCCCATCCTCCATAAGATTATCTTCAATAACCAATTAGGTTTTGTAAAAGGTCGATGAGTTTCTAAAAATATCTTCTTGGTGTAGGAAATCATCAATGACATCAAAACACCTAATAGGGGAGGTAATATGATCATTAAATTAGACATGGTTGAGGCATGTGATAGGATATAACGGACCTATCTATGCATGGTGCTTAGAAAAATTGGTTTATGTGAAATCTAGATTGATTTAATTTATAGCTTTATTTCCAACAAATGATACTCTATCATTGTTAATGGAGGTACACAAGTCTTTTTCAAGTTAGGGAAAAGTCTTAGTTAAGGTGATCCTCTCCCTCCCTCCCTCTTTGTACTTTTCTCTAAATTACTATCTCAAAGGATTAATGATTAGCTAAAGAGAAGGGGTTACAAAAACTTTTATATGTAGCAAAATTGCCCTAGGTGAACCATCTCTCTTTTGCGGATGATGTAATTTTGTTTTATGATAGGAGTATAGGAACATTAAAGATGTTCCTCAAAACCCTCCACATCTATGAGAATACATCTGGCAGCTAATCAATAAGAACAAAAGTTGCTTCTCTGTAGCTAATAATGCTAAATAAAACCTTAACGACTAGACAAATCTTATGATAGGTATGAATCAACATGAATTTTACAAAAAATATATTGAGTGCCCTCTTATTAGTGGCAAGAAGAAGAATAGTCATTTAATGATTTAGTCAAGAACATCATTAACAAAATCAAAGAGTTGTATAACAAACTACATTCGACCAAAGAAGGAGTTGTCCTCATCAAGCAAGTTCTCTTAGCCCTCTCCACCTATATTCTTGTTACCTTCCAACCTCCTTAAGGTACATTCGATGATATTGAAAGATATCTTGCTAGATGTTTTTGGTTTGGCAAAGAAGAAGGTGGCAAACATCATTGAATTGCTTTGAAAACTCTCTATCTCCCTTTTGAAGAGGGTGGGATTAATATCATAAGGATCAATGATGTATATGCACTGCCTTATCCCTCAAGCAGTGGTGGAATCTTTGAATCAACAAGCAAATATGGACTGAATTTATGAAGCATAAGTATTTCGAAGATACTCATCTTGCTATAACTAATTAGAGGAAAGAAAACTCTACATGGTGGAAACATATGTATAACATTAAAGATAAAGTAGAAAATGAAATCAAATGGATTGTGGACAGAGGTGAATTAAAGTTTTAGTGCGACAATTGGTCCTATTTGGGTCCCTGATACAAGTTTCTATCTACTGGTTTTAGGGGCCATAATATCATGATTAAAGAGGCCCTCGACAATGAAAGATGGAACTAAAACATCTTGCAAAATCATCTTCTCAATCAGGCTAAGATCATGATTGCATCTTTGGGGCTAAAATTGAAACAATGAAGAATAAGATAAACCTGTTTGGTCCCTTACTAGTGTAGGCATTTTCATTGTGGCCTCAGCCTTGAATATTTGTAGGAACAACATATTATCAACACAACTTTTAAAAATATATGACATAAAGGCATTCCCTTCAAAATGTCCTTAACTTCAAGAGCCATTATTAATAGACTTCCTACAAATACCAATGTTGGTAGACTTGGTATTCCATTATTTTTTAAAAAAAATTGGTAACTTTAGACTTGGTATTCTACTATCTCTTACTTGTTATTGTTGAAGTAACAATAATTCCCCTAATACTTTGAAAAATACAAAACATATTTTCTATGCATGTGAACATGCTAAGAAGATTTGGAGTCTATATGCACTTGCCATTGGGATATAATATTCCATCATTAATTTGAAAGAACCTGCTATAGAAATGATAGAACAAAAAAGTCCTCAATCCAGTGGCAGTATACATCACTGTATTACTACCCATGTTTATTTGGTGGGAGTTTTGGAGGAGCATGCAACCACAAATATGAATTAACTAAGCCTTTTGTTTACAAATTAAATAGAAACATTACTGACATTTTGTTTTTCACTTTGTAGTCAACCTTTGGTAAGATCAAAGCTGAGAACTCTTGAGAAAATATTAATCAAAATTTTAATGTCTCTATCATAAGACTTTCATAAGAGTTAAAGGGATTAGACTACCAACTGTATTGCTAAGCTAATTACCACTGAAGGTGAGATACTGAAAAATGCAATGGGACGTGCTGTGAAAATTCAGCACATTTGATGTCTAAACTTAGGATTTTTTGTGTTCTCAATGCAACTTTTATGGTTTTTATGTGTATTTGTGTTTCTTTTACAGGAAAAACAGGTCATCGCAATTTTGGGAGAAGTTCTAGGTTTTGCTAATTTTGAGGATATACGAGACCCTCTACGAGTCGTATCTTAGATTAAGGATTTTAGTATTGAAGACAAAACTGCAGTTCAGCCACACGACACCTAATTACGAGTCATAATTCCATCTATGGGTCATAAAGGGATGTTTCATAGAGATTTCTAGTGGTGATCAAACTTGGACCAAGTGATGAAAATGTAGACTACGAGAAGTCAATACAAGTCATACACAAGACTACAACTCGTGAAGGTGTTTCATATCAGTGAAGTCCAAAATGCAGGAGGCTGACCATGAAAGCTCGATTACATCTCGTAACTCTAGTTACAAGTCATAACTGTGCCTCGTATCAAGTGCCAATTAGTTTTTCTAATTAATTCAGGGACTTATTTGTAAATACTATAAATAGAAAATACTAGGTCATTTAATGGAGTTTTTGAAATTTTTCAAGAGAGTAGACAGAGCGCATAGAGAGCACAAAATTTTAGTAGGAATTTCTAGGGTTTTAATTTTGGAGACTACATTTTGGAGAAGAGATTCACTTGTAGATTAAATTCAACTTTCAATCTTGTGATTCACAATATACATTGGGTTTTCTTGTTCTTCAATCTTCTTCGGTAATTGATTAACTATGTTTACTCTATTCATTGTTTCTTTGTTTGCCCAAGTTATGAGTAGCTAAACCCATAACTTGGGATTGTGGGAACCATGAGAATCTAACTTAGAAAACCTGGATTATATGCAATTTTAGAATGGGTATTTGTATGTATTAATCATTTCTCTTCATGTTGAATGTTTTGTAGTGGTGACCAACATTAGAACATGCCTAATGGTACCTTCCTGATCCATGTGGTAATGAATAGGAGAAGAGAATGAGTAACAGGATTCGATGATGTGTTCTCGGCTAATCAACCGAACTCGACCAAAGGGAGGTTGAATGAGACTACGGGTAATGGTTAGTTGAGCACACTATGGAGATGGGCCAAGTCCCATTGTGAAATTCGACCTTCACCTTTGACCAAAGGGTTAGAAGAACCTAAATTACCGTCCTACATCCAATATTCTAGTTGAGAATTGTGATATCCGGGGAAGTTGAGTTAGTGAATCATGGTGAATACAATACCCAAGTTGCTCTCCATTATTGTTTGTCTTCCAATTTTAGTTAGTCTAGTTTAATTTACTATCAATCATTGCAAACCCCTCCCCCCTTTAGAGAATTGAGTTGGTTGATTCTTGAATTAATTATTAGTGAACCAAGTTACAAAATTCTCGTATTCCCTATAGGATTTGACCCTAACATTGGTTAGGTTTATTACTTTGACGGTCGCTTTTACTTCAGAACGAGATGTATCTTGAGCGTGATCAAAGAAAAATGCCGCCATTGCCGGGGAATACGGAGAGACTTTTATTTGGATTCACTAGTAGTATAATTTAAGTGTTAATTTCTTAATTCTCTTGTATTTTTTTTTTATTTTTTTTGTTTAGTTTCTTTTCAGGGTATACTAGGTGTTGTATGCCTAATACAAGGATTCAAGGCATTACCTTAGCTACGATCGACTTAGAGGTTTAATAGATTACAAAACGAATGGCTCAAAATAACATTAACATCCCAGGAGCTATTTTGTTGCCACCTTTACAGGCTAACTCAAAGTTCACTGTTTCTAGTGAGCTAATCCAAAGGTTGCAAGACCGTGGTTTGTTTGCAGGTCTGCCATCCGAAGATCTACATGGCCATTTGCACTGTGTCGCATATGATTGTAGGGGTGTAAAGGGAACAGGGCATCTGCCTATGGATGTTGTGGGACTTCGTGTCTTCCCATTCTCTCTCACAAGTAATGCGGTAGTGTGGTTATCTGAACTTCTTCAAAGTGTGATCACTAGTTGGGTGGAATTGCAAAGGGCTCTCTTGGCAAGGTTCTTTGTTAGGTCAAACAAGTTTAAGTAGAGGGACCGAATCATTAGCTTCCAGCAATTCCCTAGTGACTCACTCCATTCTACATGGGAGCAATACAAAGGATGTTTAATGAGGGCTCCAGACCATAGCATTTATGATACAACACTAGTGGTGAATTTCTATCAAGCATTAGACCTAGATAATCAAGTATATGCAAATGCTCTTATGGGAGGTCCAATCTTGGGGAAACCATTTGCAGAAGTTGCTGAACAAATGGACAAGTTGGCTGCATCCACCGAGTGTATAGACCTATACATTAGAAAACAACTAGTTACATGGGTTCTTCTTATCAAAACTCTGAGCAAGCAAAGATAAATGCAGAAATCTTCCAAATGCTTGAACAAAACAAAGCAAATATGGAGATGCTCATGAAATAGGCACAAGGTCTAAACACTCTCGGGAGTAATCGAGGAAGCCACCATACCAAGGATGTAAGCCATGAGAAAGAGTATGACAAGAGCAACTGATTCATGCTACCACACCATCACCATAAAGGAGATGGAAATTCTAGAGTTGAAGATATGCTTGTCCAATTGGTAAAAAGGGCAGATAGGCAAGAGGAGATGTTGAGAGAGATCAAGTTTGACATTATCAAGATAAATTACAAAATTAATCAACATTCAAAGGCAATTCAACAATCAGTTTTGGACTCATCTCAACACAACCGAATCAGATTCAAGGTAGCATAATGAAAGAGGAAACATCTGGTGACAAGGACTCACCAAAAGTTGAGGAATTCTGAGTACTCAAGATGATTAAGTTGTGCCGTGATAATAAATTAGGCGCTACTTGTGAGGACCCAAGCATTTTGATGTTCTAGCTTAATTTTGACATTTATTTTTAGTTTTTAAATTTTGAGTTGATTGTTAGTTTGCATTTTCACGCTGGGTTTGTTGCATTTAAAGGTGCAAGTGCATTTTCAGAAGAGCACACAAGTTCGGGACAAAAATTACAGAAATTACATCTGATGCAGTCTCTATGACCAGGCCTACGAGTCATATTGCACTTTATGACTCCTAACCCTGTCTCGTAGAGAGTTACAATGAGCAGGTTAGAAGTGTACTTCATTTATGCAACTTTACAACTCGTAGTCTACACTACGAGTTGTGAATGGGGTTTGTAGAACCCAGGTATGTTTTTGAATTTCTCTAAGTGTTGAAGTGGTCTATGAGACCAAGACCTATGAGTCGTAGACCAAGCCACGACTCGTAGTCAGGATTTCGTAGACCCGACCTGGTAATTTCTAAAGGTGAACGGATAAGGTACAAATAGAGGTCAAAATTATTTTGACCCCATTTTTAACCCTATTACCAAAGTTTACCCAAATCTTTTTCCCCCATCCCATTTTCAATCACCTTTTCGGCATGTGCAACCCATTTTGGCAAGCACATTTTGGCATATAGGGTTTTAACATCATTCTTCTTCTTTTGCTTTCTCCAGTTCATCTACTTATTTGGTATGTTCCTTTGTTTAGTTTCACTTCAAAATTTACCTTGCTTTGAAGGGTTTGAATGATGACTGAGATTGAAATGATGCCAAGGCATGTAATTCCTGTTTGAGTTGAAATTGTGGAGAATCTAGGGTTGTTATGAGTTGAATTTATTGTTTTAGCCTTAAGTAGATCTTTTATCTGTGTTATTGTAATTGGATGCTCATGCTATCATGTTCCTTGTTCGATTAAATGGTTGTTATTAGGTTACGAATGTTTATTGACTTTCAGTTTCATGGGAGCGTGATAGTGTTTGGTTATTTAAATGTAGTTGGAATCATGGGTTGATCAACTCTTGTTGTGCTTGTTGAATTATTCCCCTGATGACTTTGAATGTGATTGAGTAAATAGTTTTGTGTAATTTGGGGGTGTTGACATAGGTGCAAGTTTGAATGAGTTAGGACAGGATAAATGATTGCATATTGATTCCCTAGTCCATTCCCATTTTGGGCGGAACAACTTTGAAATCATGTTCAGGGTACGGGTTAAGTTGTGCTTGGTATATGAGTGTTTATGAACTTGCTTCGATGCTGATAGAATAGTATTTAAATTGTTCATAGGGTCTGTGGGATGGGTTGAGTTATTTTAGGTACCTGGTTTTTCTTGTTTACGGGAGTCTTTTACGACTTATAGATAGGTCTATGAGTCGTAATTTCCTCTCTCAGGAAGTTATAGTGACGTAAAATTCTTGTGTACTCATCATAAGAGACCATCTACAAGTCGTAGATGGGTCTTGTGGACTCTTGCTTACTCTTACTTTGCTCCGCGGAACTCTATACAAAATCTATCTACAAGTTACGAGTCGTGACTAAGTCTCATATAATGTTCCAGTGTTTATGTTTTTGTGCACTTCTGGTTTGCAGGAAAACAGCACGACTCGTAGTTCCCACCACGAGTCGTACCTGGTTCTCGTATCACTTATCTACAACTGATCCAAGTAAATTTTTCATGTGTTCCTTGTTTTTCTTTGTTGATTGTTAGGGCTTATGGTGTTCTATCTGTTGTATAATTTTTAGATATTATGGACACAAAGGTCAACTGAGCTCAGATTAAGACTTTTTAGAGGCATCTCAAAGACAAGCCCACTGAATATGAGCACTCAGATGACAATCATACCCAGTTGAGTGGGTCCGTGGAAGTTTTGATACTCAGCCTGACCCAGCAGTGACTCGACCATAGATGAGATCTATGGCTAGAGCTGAGCAGACTCAGGAGTAGATCGCTAGTCCTTCCCAGTCTATTGGGAAAGGCAGTGAGAGGACTGGATGAAGCATGCCTCAAATGACCAGGTCAAGCAATGAGCAGAGTTTGGAGAATGGCTCCCAAGATAGAGAAACTGCCCAGCTTCACTTGCCACATCATACTCTTTAACACCGAACCCTGTTATTCACCTATGGGGTTTCGAGGGCATAAAGACCATATTTAATACGGGTTTGCAGCCAAACGAGCAAGACAAGACCGTACGGTCAATATATGAGGAGCCTCGGTTGATTTACGATGAATTAAGTCATGTCCCAGGATTGGAAGACAGAATAACATGACATGTGCTCAGGTGGTCAGCAGATAAACTTGGACAATATGCTCGCTTATGGTTCGGAAAGTCTATGCATCTTACGCAACCACAGTTCTTCATGATCTCCGCAAGGGGAAGATACCTCTCACGCAGCTGATATTGAGAGAAGTATTAGTGAGAGAGCCGAGGTTTGATATTTCGAAGGAGACAATCTACCGTGTAGTGTTTGGTCCCACGTACCAAGCCCTGAGGTCGACAGCTGAATTTGATCATAGTTTGGGGAAGGCTAGAAATCCACTATTCATGAAGGATTCGGTACAGAGGACATCACTTCTGAGATGGGTGGCCAGTCACATTGCTGAGCAGGGTCCTGAGCCTTCTTGGGTCACCACCGATACAAAGCTTATTATCAAGGCTTCCCTATCTTTTCCCTCCAAGTTTTGGTGGCCGGTCGTCGGATCTCGGATCCGGCCTACATTAGTAGATAACACACTCACACTAGAGTTAGTGGTACTGGTTGCCAGCATCTTGGCTAGCTACGAGACTGATTAGGCCTGAATGATAGCAGAGTTGATTCATGAGTCAGTGTTCAAGAGGTCCACTTCGATTCCATTTCCAATCCTGATTTACCAGCTCTGCATCGCATCCAAAGTTTAGATATTGCATCATCATGACCTCTTGAACGCTGACTCATGAAGGATCCAGTACAGAGGACATCACTTCTGAGATGGGTGGCCAGTCACATTGCTGAGTAGGGTCCTAAGCCCGCTAGGGTCACCACCCATACAGAGCTTATTGTCAAGGCTTCCCTGTCTTTTCCCTCCAAGTTTTGGTGGCCGATCGTCAGTTCTCGCATCCGGCCTACATTTGCAGATAACACACTCACACTATAGTTAGTGGTACTGGTTGCCAGCATCTTGGCTGGCTACGAGACTTATTGGGCCCGAATGATAGCGGAGTTGATTCATGAGTCGGCGTTCAAGAGGTCCACTTCGATTCCATTTCCAATCTTGATCTATCGACTCTGCATCACATCCAAAGTATAGATGTTGTATCATCATGACCACTTAGTATCAGCCCTACACACTATAGATCCTAGCTTGCTTAAGGCTGATGAGAACCCCGTGGCACTTCAGAGGACACAACCTCCTCCTATGCCTAACACATTTGCTCTAGAGCCACCACAGGAGGGTTCGACGACTACCCCCATTACCACTCCAACTACTACGATAGATGAGAGACCCCAGCAGATTGAGACGGTCAATATTGAGAGTGGTCCCAATTTAGCTGCTCCTACACCAGAGGCTTCTACATCAAAGATTTCCATACCGGGCATGGTTCATGTGTCCGCAATTTCTATTCAGGCCATGGCACAGAGGTTGTCATGGTTGAGGCTCAATTATCTCGGCTTATGCAGAAACATAGGCCATGGTTCAGGCAGACGGTTACAGAGTCAGAGGCGCAATGCATAACATTCACCATTTCTATAGTTCAGGAGCATATTACTTCGGTGGTTGCCCACATTCATGTCTTTAAGGACTAAGTACAGAAGAGGTTAGCCGAGGCCCTGTCATCAAACTTCTCAGTCATTCATGAGGAGATAGCAAAGCTTATGACTAACTTGACTTCCTCACTAGTGGCTCCAATTATAGTTCCAGAGGATCCACCTTCAGAGCCGCTATTTAATCTATTTGCTTTGGAGGATCACACACACCTTCCCATCAAAAGAGAGCCTTATTGAGGATGATGATGCTGAGGAGAGGCTTCTACGTTAGAAGACCTCTAATATTGATGAGGAAGAGGCAGAGTATGAGCTCGGGCAAGTCTTGAGGATGCCGAGAGAAGAAGAAGAGTCGAGGCAAGCCCAGGAGCATGATAGATTGATAGGCATTGGCTCATCCAATGCGGCTGCTGTGCAAACTACCCCGTAGAAGGGAGATGATCAATGGCAACATGAGACTGGTGCTTAGGCACTAAGTGTCACGACCCAAGCCTAGGGCCTAGATATGACACGACAAATCAGAAATCTAAAGGGAACCAAACAAGTCTCTTAGCATATCAATCACATATCCTTGGTCGCAAAAGCACAATACGCATCACAAGATATAATTAAAAAGGAAGAGGGACTAAGGGAAATCTTGATATTCATAAAAGTAACAAAAGAGTCAAGTTCATAGCATAAACATAACATAGTATCCAACAACACCTCTAACTTAGAATGTAGCGGGGGCTAAGACACTTCCCAGACTCACCCTCATGACAACAAGTTTTCAACATAAAGAAGTCTCAACATAGCAAAAGTAACTTAGATATTGTCCTCAAATTTGACAACTCACCAATGCTTTTCTCCGAAGTACCGAACTATCCACGACGAGGATGATCAAAAATAGTTCTGGTCCCTACATAGTAATATCATATAGGCATAAAGTATGTGTTATTACGTTTGAATGTACTAAGTATGTGGGGTGCAACGCAACAAGGATATAAGTCATCATACTCAAAATGCATACATATAAGAAATAGATATAATATCAATATGACATGCATGATCAATGCTTGTAATAAAAGATGCTTGTAAATCATTCTAGTTGCATAATATACCATACATATATGGGAAAAGACTTTAACCGACATGTGTAAGACCAGGCGAGCGATAACTTGTTATCCGATGAATACCCCTCATCAGTAAAGATGTGGTCTACTTGCCAAGGTAAACCATACTTCACCTTACGAGAACATGACTAATTTCCTATGAAGCAACCCTCCTTATGGTAACATGACCCATTTCGAAAAGGATTTCATGATAAAGTGCACTAGATGTATCCACTAGTATAGCAAGGGTAATAATCATAATCCTATGGTGGCATATAGTTTAGAGACTAAAGACTTTATGTAAGGACCCCTTGAGTCAAGCCCCTATGGTAAACCTCAATTGGTGCTAAGACATATCCCACAGACTTGAAATAATCATACTTTAGTCATAACATGAATAGCTAGTAAGAACATAACTTGAGTAGCTCATAAAAGCATGCTTGACCTCTACTAGTGAGCCTAACTTGAACATGAGAATAGATCATAATCATACATGAACCCTTACTTTAACATTATGTCTCACAAGAGGTAAAAATTGAAATAGGGCTTAACTTGATACTTGTAAAATCATAGATACTTTTCATGAATTCAATGCATGCTTGAAAGCCTTTAATCATCATGAAGTCACTTGACTTGTACATCATGTAATAGATAATCAATAACTTCAGAATTCTTGTCATGTCATTTTATCAAACACATGGTGAGTTCATGATACTTGTTTAAAATCATGCAATTCAATAGTGAATTAAGATGAGTAAACTCAATGCAATTCAACACACGAAAAAAGTAGTAAAACCCTTATGTAGGGTACCTTGAAATCCATCACAAAGCTCATAATAGTTCATAGTTTCATAGCTTAAAAGATGCATAGTCTGAATAGACAAAAACAATTCATGGAATAACCTTGAAATAGAAATTCATGCATAATCAATCAATACTTGCTACAACACCAACATGATTTATGTTGATATCTCATAATGAAAGATACCCATAGGTAATGCAACTTGAAAACATGCAATTTTTCATAAAAGAGAAGGTTGGACCCCATGGATGATGGGACCCTATGGATGAAGACCACATACCTAAAACCTTGAATTCCTTGAAATGAGCTTGAAGTAGACTTAAAGATTGAAATGAGTCCTTGAGTTCCAAAATATACTTGAAATCCTTAGATTTGAATGAAAGAGTTGATAGAGTCATAGAGAGGTTTTAGAGAGGGTTTTGTGAGTTATAGAGTTGAAAAATAGCTAAGTATGGGTAATTTCATGTTTAGGTGGGCATGGAGGTATGACCTCGATGCCCTTGGTAGAAATAAGAATACCAATTAAAATGTTACACTAGTCAAACGCGGGCTTAAAAATACACAGTGGCACGCCCTAGGCGCGTCGCGCCATGAGCGCGGACAGCCACTAGAAATCGTAAAATTAGCAAAAATTATTTTTCACTATGGGTCTTCTAAAATCCGGGTTATACCCATGTTCCACTAAATTTTTCCCCCTGATCAAGAATATGAAGTTGGACTTTGAAATCACGCATGAATTTTAAGATATATGGAAATTACGATTATGGGGCATTTCGAAGCACATGACGGGCATTTCAATATCTCTCCCTTTGGAACATTGGTCCTCAAATGTCAAAGAAACATGTGTAAGAGAAGTAATTATAAAGATTTCAGATCGACATGAATGCAACAAATGGACTTAAACATCATATTGAGAAATCTCAACATGAATGTCAAAAATCACCATAAACTTTTTACCATAAACATGAATGTATGCAAAGTGACATGAGGGCTGAAACTTAAGATTTGAAATCATAGATGAGACTTAAGTTATTACCTTTAGCTTGAGTAGAGTGGAAGAGATATGGGTATAGCTTTTTCATGTCTGCCTCGACTTCCCATGTTGCACTTTCGAATTGTTGATTCCTCCAAAGGACCTTGACGGAACCTACATCTTTGTTTCTCAACCTGTTCACTTGTCTATCCAAAATCTCCACCGGGACCTCCTCATAGGTCAAATTATCTTCCACAAAACCCTCATCCTTTAGGTGCACTATAGCACTTGGTTCACCCACACACTTCCTCAACATAGACACATGAAAGACTAGATGAACCATATCCATCTCCATAGGCAACTCTAACTTATATGCAACCTTAACAACACTCCTCAAAACTCTATAAGGACCCATAAACTTTGGGCTCAATTTCATTTCGTACAAAACGGGACCACACCCTTATGAGTGAAACTTTCAAGTAAACCCAATCATCGAAGTTAAAATCAAGTTCTCTTCTTCTCACATCAGAGTAGGACTTTTGTCTACTTTGGGCTATCTTCAACCACTCCCTTATCAACCTCACCTTCTCCAAGGCTTATATACCTAATTTGTACCTAGAAATGCCATATCCCCTACATCAAACCACCCAACTGTGGATCTACAATGCATACCATATAAAGCTTCAAAGGGAGCCATGGCAATGCTTGAGTGGTAGCTATTGTTGTAAGCAAACTCAATAAGTGGAAGGTGTTCATCGTAACTACTCTTAAACTCTAAAACACAAGCTTTAAGCATATCCTCAAGAGTTTGGATAGTCCTTTCATCTTGGTCATCCGTTTGAGGATGAAAAGCCATGCTAAGCTTGACCTTGGTAACAAGACCCCTTCAGAAGGACCTCCAAAAATGAGAAGTGAATTGAGCACCACGATCCAAAATGATAGACAAGGGTACCCCATACAATCTAACCAACTCATGAATATACAACTTGGCATAATACGTGGTTTGGACCGGTAGAAAGTGACCTGACTTTGTCATTTGATCCACAAAAACCCACATAGAGTCAAAGTGTCTCCTAGTCTTAGGCAACCCAACCACAAAATCCATGTTGATCTCTTCCCACTTCCAAGAAGGTATTTCTATGTCTTGGGCTAGGCCACCCGTCCTTTGGTGTTCGGCTTTCACTTGTTGACAATCGTGAAATCCGAATACAAACTTCGTAATATCCCTCTTCATACCACCCCACCAATACACCTCTCTCAAGTCTCTATACATCTTTGTGGAACCAGGGTGAATAGAATAAGATGAATTTGAGCCTCCTTTAAAATCAACTCCCTTAAGTCATCAACATTAGGCAGACACAACCTACCTTGGTACCTAAGGGCACCATCTCCCCCTTGGGAGAAAACGTCCACTTTACCATCCTTAACGAAGGCCTTCAACTCTATCTTGTCAAGGTCAAGATCTTTTTTTTACTTTACATCCTTAATCAAAGAAGAGTTACAACCATCAACAACCACCACACCACTATTTTCAACCTCATCCAACCTAGCCAACTGGTAAACTTCTCTAGCCACCTTTTTGCCACCATCATCAATATGAACTAGACTACCCATGAACACTCTGCTTAGGGCATCTGCCACAACATTAACTTTGCCGGAATGATAATGCATACTCATATCATAATCTTTAAGGAGAGCACCTTCTTTGTCTCAAGTTAAGATCTTTTTATGTGAACACGTATTGGAGACTCTTTTGATCAGTAAACACATCAACATGAACCCCATACAAATAATGACACCAAATTTTCAAAGCAAACACCACAGCTGCAAATTCATGATCATGGGTGGGATAATTTTGCTCATGCACCTTCAGTTGCCTAGAGGCATATGCTATCACCTTGCCATTTTGTATCAAAAAATACCCCAAACAAATTCTTGAGGCACGGCAATAAACCATAAACCTTTCTAACTCTTCTGATAGAGCCAAGATATGAGCGAAGACAAGCTTATTATTCAAACCTTGCAAACTCGTTTCACAATCATCGGTCTACACGAATTTTGTCTTCTTTTGGGTCAACTTAGTCACAGGGGAAGCAATAGAAGAGAACCCATTCACAAACCTCAAATAGTAACCCACCAAACCCAAGAAACTCCTAATATCCTACTAAGTCAAGGGTTTAGGCCAATTTCTTATCATTTCCATCTTCTTAGGATCCACCTTAATGCCATCACCTGACACTATATGCCATAGAAAGCAACCTATTTCAACCAAAATTGACATTTTTCATATTTAGCAAACAGCCTCTCATCCCTCAAGATTTGCAACACCACCCTCAAGTGATTCGCATGCTCTTCCTCATTCTGAGAATAAATCAATATATCATCAATAAAGACCACCACAAACATATCAAGGTAGGGTTTAAAGACCCTATTTGTAAGATCCATAAATATAGCCGGTGTATTAGTCAACCCAAAAGCCATAACTACAAATTCAAAATGTCCATACCTAGTCTGAAAAGTTGTCTTGGGAATATTGCACTCCCTCACCTTCACTTGGTGGTATTCGAACCGAAGATCAATCTTAGAAAAGTGACTAGCCCCTTGTAGTTGATAAAAAAGTTCATCAATCCCTGGTAGAGGGTACTCATTCTTTATGGTAACCGTATTAAGTTGCCAGTAATCAATGCACATTCTAAGGGAACCATCCCTTTTCTTCACAAACAACACCGGTACACGGTCAATTACTAGGCCTTATGAAACCCTTCTCCAACAAATCCCTCAATTGATCCTTCCACTCCTTTAATTTCACCAGGACCATAAAGTAAGCGGGAATGGAAATGGATTGTGTATCGGGAAAAAGGCCTATGACAAAGTCTATTTCTCTTTCGGGAGGAACACCGGGAAGCTCATCGGGAAAGACATCAAGAAACTCATTGACCACTGGAACCGACTCAATAGGAAGGACTTTGGACTCAACAATCTAGTGCTCTGATACCAAGTTTGTCACAATCTTAGCTAGGTCCTAAACGTGACACAGCGAATGGGGAACTCGAAAGGACCCCAAACAAGCCTATTAGCATATCAATCACACATCTTTGGTCGCAGAAGCAAAATAACCATCACAAGGTATAATTAAAAGGGAAGCAGGACTAAGGAAAGTCCTGACATTCATAAAAGCAATAAAAGAGTTAAGCTCATAGCCTAAACATAACAGAGGATCCAACAACACCTCTAACTTAGAATGGAGTGGGGCCAAGACACTTCCCTCGCTTACCCTAATGATTACAAGTGTTCAATATAAAGAAGTCTCAACATAGTAAGAGTAACTTAGATATTGTCCTCAAAATTGAGTACTCACTAATGCTTTTCTCCGAAGTACCAAACTAGCCACATAGAGGATGATCAAAAGGAGGTCCAGTCCCTACATAGCAATATCATGTAGGCATAGAGTATGTGTTATTACATTTGAATGTACTAAGTATGTGGGGTGCAATGCAAAAAGGATATAAGTCATCATACTCAAAATGCATACATATAAGCAATAGATATAATCTCAATATGACATTCATGATCAATGCTTGTAGTAAAACATGCTTGTATATCATTCAACTTGCATAATATACCATACATATGTGAGAAGAGACTTTAACCGACATGTGTAAGGCCAAGCGATTTATAACTTGTTATCCCGATGAATACCCCTCATTAGTAAAGAGGTGGTCTACTTGCCAAGGTAAACCATACTTCACCTTACAAGAACATGACTAATTTCGTATGAAACAATCCTCCTTACGGGAACATGACCCATTTCAAAAAGGATTTCATGATAGTGCACTAGATGGATCCACTAGTATAGCAAGGGTAATAATAATAATCCTATGGTGGCATATAGTTTAGAGACTAAAGACTTTATGTAACGACATCTTGAGTCCATCCCTCATCTTAAGCCTCAATCATTTCTAAGTCATATCTCACAAAATGCTTGAAATAATCATACTTTAGTCATAACATGAATAGCTTGTAAGAACATGACTTGAGTAGCTCATAAACATGTTTGACTTCTACTAGTGAGCCTAACATGAACATGAGAATAGATTATAATCATACATGAACCCTTGCTTTAACATGAATGGCTCACAAGAGGTAAAAATCTTGAAATAGGGCTTAACTTAATACTTGTAAAATCATAGATACTTTTCATGAATTCAATACATTCTTGAAAGCCCTTAATCACCATGAAGTCACTTGACTTGTACATAATGTAATAGATCATTAATAGCTTAAGAATATTTGTCATGTCATTTTATCAAACACATGGTGGATCCATAATACTTATTCAAAATCATGCAATTCGGGAGTGAAATAAAGATGAGTAAAATCATTGCAATTCAACCCACCAACATAGTAGTAAAACCGTCATATAGGGTACCTTGAAATCCATCACAAAACTCATAATAGTTCATAGTTTCATAGTTCAAAACATGCATAGACTCAATATACAAAACCAATTTATTGAATAAGCTTGAAATAGACATTCATGCATAATAAATCAATATTTGCTGAAATCGCAACATGATTTATGTTCATATCTTATAATGAAAGATACCCATAGGTAATGCAACTTGAAAATATGCAATTTTTCATAAAAGAGAAGGTTGGGCTCCATGGGTGAAGGGACCCATGGATGAAGACCCACATACCTTAAACTTTGAATTCCTTGAAATGAGCTTGCAGTAGACTTAGAGCTTGAAATGAGTCCTTGAGTTCCAAAATTAAGCTTCAAATCCTTAAATTTGAATTAAATATTTAATAGAGTCTTAGAGAGATTTTAGAGAGGGTCTTGTGAGTTATAAAGTTGAAAAATAGATAAGTATGGGTGATTTCACGTTTAAGAGCGCATGGGGCTGTGACCCCAATGCCCTTGGGTGAAATAAGAAAACTAAGGGAAATGTTACACTGGTCTGCGCTCCAAGCACGACGCGGACCAGACTTGGGCTTAAAAATACACAGTAGCGCGCCCTAAGCGCGTCACACCCTGGGTGTGGATAGCCAGTGGAAATCGTAAAATTAGCAAAAAAAAATTTTCACTATGAGTGTTCTAAAATCTAGGTTATACCCATTTCTCACTCAATTTTGCCCCATATTCAAGAATATGAAGTCAGATTTTTGAAATCGTGCACACATTTTGAGATATATGAAAATTACGATTAGGGGCATTCTGAAGCACATGAGGGGCGTTTACCAAGATATACTTATTTTTGACCCCTTGTATTTATTTTGATTTTAATACTGTACATTGAGGACAACGTATAGTTAATCTGATGGGGTGTAGGTAATTATGGACTAGGGTGAAGTCTGAGTTGCTTTTGGCCCATAACTGCCCTAAATTTTGTTCCTGAGGTTTTCTTGCCTGTGTTCTTTTAACTCGTGGATATTTAATTGTTATTGAACTGGCATGTTTAGATGTCTTAGATGATATTTGTATTATATAGTAGTTGAACTTATGGCATGTACCTTGTTTTTGATGTTTTATGAAATATTTTGAAAATTGGTGCCCATCTATACTTTTGAGTAGTTGTTATATTGCAGCCATGCATTTTTGAATGACTTGGCAATATTTGTTCTGATTTAGTGATGGCAATTTGATACATGAAGTATGATCTATAAGATTCTGTTCGCTATGTATACAATGTCATGTGTGTGAGAACTGATTTTGTTATATTCTTGCATTGTGTGCTGATTTAGAACTTGTCCTGTTATTTTAAGTTGGACTGGAGATATATGGATTAGGAAAGGATCTTAGGCCCTAGTCCACTTTTACCTAAAAGACCAACCAAATTAGAAATTCATCTCTTGTTCCACCATTTCTTTCTTAACACCTGATTAGCCAAGCCTTGTCTAGTGAAATACCTTGAAATTGGCCTTGGTCTATCCTTAAGAATTGTGAACCTTAATTTAGGCAAATAACCTAAATTGAGGGTGACTACCAAAAGTGGCCCTGGTTTGGGGATTGGATATTGTGTACTTCAAGATAGGCTAAAAACCTAAGTCGAGGGTGGCCAGTGTAGAGGTGAAATCACAAAAATAGGGTGGTGAGTTGGGAATACTAAGGCATCGTCCACGATCTTATAGTCCGGAACACTTCTCAAGCACTTTATAAATCACGCCACGTTGTGCCAATGGAATCATCTGGCAATTGCTCACAATTGTTAATTTGATCTTTCAATTTGAGCTTCTTTGACCTTGGAAAGTATCTTTCCAAAAAGACTATTTGCAATTCTGCCCAATTGGTGATTGAGCTTTGTGGGAGTTATGATAGCCACATAGATGCATTACCAGTAAGAGATAAAGGGAACACACGGAACCCAATAACATCTATAGAAAGATTTTGTGTACCCATGTTATATGGAAAAAATGACTTGGATTTTGAAAACTCGATTTATTACTTAATTGTATTAAGTAAATCAAATTCTCGAAATTAAAATAGAGTCGCCGCTTGATTTTTAGGAAAAATAAAAAAAACCCTTAAAACATTTTCAAAAGACTTAAACAGAAAAATATCTTTTAAAAATTCAAAGAAAAGGTTCGGTTTCACATTCCATTTCAAGAAGATTTTACGCACTTGAATTAACCTCTAACACTCGGTTATCCGACAATTAGAAAATTTTGACTAACTTTGGAAAATCAATTTAAAAGAATTAAAAGGAAAATAAAAACTTACAACATATTTGAAAGATTTTCAGGTAGTTTAAAACTTAATCGAACTTTAATTAGTTAAACAAAATATGCCGCAGTTTATCTTAAAAGACATTTAACTAATTGAAACAAATAAAATCCATAGTATTTAAAATATTAAAAAAAATCTAAGGCAAAACATATTTTTTCAAATAAAAATCAATTTAAAATGATCAAAAATAACACAAATAGTTTTGACATGTTGGGGAATTAATTAGATAAAAACGTTAGCGTTAGAGTCAAACAAGAGCAAATAAAAACAATAACCAAATAAGTAAAAACAAATTCGAATTCTATGGGCCTAGCAGACCCAGATTCCAACTGCTACCACCAAATTGGGCCTTTAGCCCATATCTCTTGTTGTATGTATACACGGCTGTATACTAAGTGTATGTTAGTGTATATATACTATTCCTCAGCTCCCATGACCTGTATTTTAGCTCCAAAGCCTTGTAGATTGCTTTATTTTCACATGAAATGAGGCTGACTCGAGCAGAACGAGGCTTGGGCCTCCACGACCCATAAAAATGCAAATGAGGAAAACGTTGGAATCGATTAGACTCCATTGAATTCACATGATACAAACATAAAAAATAATAATTAGCACCCATAAGTGATAAGGCAGCAAACAATTCACTGAAGTAGTTCCTAAGTTAACATATGATAAGTCACCTTAATGGAACTCATTAGCGAAAATCCAAGAAAAAAGCAACAATTCATAAGTGCAAAAGTTATCAAAGTCAAGTGAAAGCAGCAAACATTCTAGCTCAAGCTACTGTTATGGCCTAACTCTAACCTCGGTGATACCAATATCTAATAAGAAAAGGATCAGATGGTGTGCTTCCAACTGAGTTAACAAAATTGTCATATGTAAACATGTTGTTCTTGCCACATGGAGAAAGAATAAAGCGAATATCTTGATAAAAAGTAATCAACCAAGCTTGAATTTAAAATTAGTGTACAATTATGAATGAGGAAAACTTGAAGCGAAGCCACACACGACGCAGTAGACAAAACGATGTTATTTCGTGGTTTAAAATATGATGGTGCTCAAATATACAAATTAAATAATACTTAACTATCAAATGCTTAAGAGTCATAATAAAAAAGAATTATAGAATAATTGAAATGAATGTAGCAAACCGAGAGAGAGCCTAACGAAACGACAACGTTTTTTTAAAAAAAATAGTCGAGAATACTTTAGGCAAAACTTTATATATTATAGTGAACTGACAGACTCAACCTTTTTAAGCTAAAATATGATGATGAAGAGAACATAAACCTGATCTTAACCTGACATAAATCATTGTAACTAATATCCCCAAGGATAACATTTGTAGTCGAGAGGAATCCATGCTAATATGATACGCGAGCAAGTAAGTACGAGCATTTGAGACATAGACTTGATGAAAAAGGTTCACACTCAGGTGGAAATTAAGCAGAACCTAAAAGAATTAGTGAGAACCTCAAAGGAATAGCAAATCAAGGTCATTAACGACTCAAAATCATGGCCCAAACTCCACTAAACTAGTTTCAAACAGAGGCACAAAAGAGTGGAGAAGAGAGAAACATGTGACGATCTTAAGCTAAGTCTCTTTTTATTTTCCAGGAAATATGGAAAATGTATCAGCACCAGCAAAAGGGACAGTAAGCTAATAGAGACGTCATGGTATCTAGAGTTTAAACAACAATCATACTTCGAAACTGAAAATAGGAAAGAACAAGTCCAAGATGAAGGCACTCAAGCCATTTAACAGGCTCTCATCTGTATACATACCTCAGTCATCATGCCTAACATAGCTAACACACTAACACTATACTGAATAGTCATGAGTCCTGTGGGTGAAGAGCTGTACTTAATCAATAAAAAAGAAGTAAAAGTATGCCGAGATTTTAAACATGAATCGAACCTAAAAGTGATTTAAGGAAGTCACAGGTTGCACTCATCTAAATGAAACTTAACCACTTAATACAAGTAGGAGAAACATCTGAGACAGAACTAAGATTGAGTCAAAAGTTTCAACACACTTTCATAAATTTAAAACTAGTTGGACAGGAAACACTTAAGTACATAGCAAGGATGAAAACTTAAAATAAAAATACCGATGAAACATTAAAAATATCATTCGAATGGGAAATTTTGAAATCAGCTCAATGTTACGGCCCTAGAGTTGGACTAGGGATGCGTACGGCGCTAGACGGCTTTTGGCGACTAGAAGGCGGAAACGACTA
>JAPFFP010086714.1:0-21511 GCA_026153255.1 Solanum medicagineum | reverse complement strand
AATACAAGCAGTTTGCCTAGTATTGTTTCTTCTCTTTTGCAGGACTATGATGAGCTATTTCGAGAGGAGTTGCCAGCAGGACTTCCTCCCTAGAGGTGAATTGAACACCAATAGATTTTTTACCGTGTTCACAAATTCCCAACCGTCCAGCCTATAGGAGCAATTTGGATAAAGCCAAGGAGCTACAATGCCGAGTAGAAGAGCTTCTTGAATAGGGGTTGATCAAAGAATGCCATACTAGTGATTCTTGTTCCCAAGAAAGATGGCATTTGGAGAATGTGTATTAATTGTAGAGCAGTAAATAAGATCAAAGTGAAGTATCGACATCCAATTCGTAGGCTTGATGATATGCTTGATGAAGCTATGTGACTCTAGGGTAGTCTCCAAGACTGACCTTCAAAGTGGGTATCATCAAATTCGTATGAAATCGGGTGATGAGTGGAAAACGACATTCAAGACAAAGTTTGGCTTGTATGAATGGCTTGTGATGCCATTTGGATTGACAAATGCCCCAAGCACTTTTATGAGGTTGATGAATCATGTTTCAAACCTTTCACAACAAGTTTGCTTTGGTGTATTTTGATGACATCCTTGTGTATATAGCAAGACAATTGAGGAACATGTGTCCCTTTTGAAGCAAATATTTGATGTCTTACTACAAGGGTGTGTCGTTGCTTTACTCAAAAAGTGCTCATTCTGTGTTGAAAAGGTTGAGTTTTTTGGTTTTGTGGTTAGTGCAAATGGGATAGACATTGATGAAGAGAAGGTAGAGTCCATCAAGTCTTGGCCAACTCCAACTCTTAACTACCCTAATTATATCATCATTGGGTAGTTCTAAATCATCTTCCTCACTTAAACCTCCTCCCTCTTATTCTTCCCCCTCTTTTCACTCTCATATTCTCCATTCTCTCTAAGTATGATGTTTCTTCTACTTGGACATTCATGCATCATATGATCCCTCCCATGACATTTATGACATTAAATAGAACTAGAAGGTTTAGAAGATTTGGGATTGAAGGTTTTACCTCCCTTATGAACTTTACCTTTACCTCTGACTTCTTGAGGTTTAGAAGGAGCTTTTCCCTCTTGAATTGACCATGGCTTCTTAGAGAGATGGAGTTAGGCCAATTTCTGCATGAGTTTGGTTGCTGCTTTTTCTTGATTTGTTTTTCTACTTTAACAAACAAATCAACTAACTCAACTAAAGTTACATAACCATTTAAAAATCTATCCATTGTAGCTTCTTCTTCCTCCATGCCATTAGCTTTGATCATAGCCATATCCAGGCTTTTGATGTACTCATCCATTGACATAGAACCTTGCTTCAAGTGTTGAAGGCGAGATTACAGCTCTCTTTGAAAATATGATAGCACAAACCTCTTCCTCATTACCCTCTTCATCTCTGCCCAGGTGGCAATAAGTGGTATCTCATCTTGCACTCTATCCCTAGCAAACTTTATCCACCTAGAAGCAGCATACTCAAACTCAACAACAACAAGTTTAACTTTCTTACCCTCAGAGTAGTTATGAAAATCAAAGATGGCTTCAACTCGTCTCTCCCAATCAAGGTACAAGTCTGGGTCCATTGTCCCGTTGAAAGATGTAATCTTCATTTTATACCTCTCTTCTTTCTATATTAAGTTCACCATCAAAATCATCATTATCATATTCAAGATTTACAAAAGGGGCATGGGGTACATTTCTTCTAACTTGGGGTCTAACATTATTGGGTAAAACATTATTCTCCCTCTCAATTGCAGCTATGGTCTCATTCGGCTCGGTAATCATATTCTCATCTCTTGAAATTCAAGGTTCTATCTCTCGAATTGTTGGTGCATAGCTTGAAGGGTGAAGTCATTCCTTCCTTTGATCTCAGCTTCTAAACAAGCCCTTTCCTCATCACCACCTGAATTAGACATCTTAAACGAAAATATCAATCACACACTTAATATGGCTTTTACCCTCTTTTAAACTCACCCACACGTCCAAGACTCCTTAGGTTAGGCCCAAGGAGTATCCAAAACCTAGAAAGAAAATTATAGGTAAATCCTACTTTAGAAAGGAAATAAAGTTACCTTAATTAGGAATAGACCTAGTAGTTCTAGGAAAGCACTAAATGGTACTAGGATACCTTAAATAGAACAAGGAAAACATTAATAACCCATATATAAATAAGGAAATAAGGTAAAACTAAACTAGGAAAAGAATCTTGACAAATTTGGGAAGTTTGACTAGTCTTCTCTACAAACTTGGGCAGAAAGAAACCTTTTGTTGTGGCTGATTTTGGACTCTTCTTGGCCTTATTTACACAAAATTTAACCCTAAAATGCTTCATCTTGGACTTGAATTTGGGCCGCCAAATATTTGTACCATTTGGAAAAAGGATGCTCTTCTTCCCCAACAAGACAGCTTTGGATCTGCAATTGAAGCTCATTGAGCTTATCATTAAATTCCTTGGTTTGAGATCTTGTTATGGGCCTCCTTTTATCTTCTAAAACTTCATCCTTTTCATCCTTGTCCCTCAAAGGAGTAGAGCTTTGTAGCTATTACTTTAGGGTACACAAAACACTTGACATTCTAAAGGAGCAATTCTTTTGGCCCAAGATGAAGCATGATCTAAAGCGAATTTGTGGACAATGTCTCGGTTGTAAGCATGGCAAATCCATGACTCAGCCCCAAGGTAAGTATACCCCTCTCCCTACTCCTAGTGGCCCATGGATAGATATCTCTATGGATTTTGTGTTAGGTCTTCCTAGGAATAAAAAAGGACATGATAGCGTATTTGTGGTAGTGGATAGATTTTTTAAAATGACTCATTTTATTCCATACCATATGTGATGATGCATCCCATGTAGCATCTTTATTTCTCATCGATGTTCTTAAATTTCATGTGGTCCCTCAAACTATCTTTATTGATAGGGATTTAAAATTTCGTAGTCACTTTTGGAAGAGTCTATGGGGTATACTTGGTACCAAACTTATGTTCTCTACTTCTTGCCACCCTCAAACGAATGGAGAAACTGAAGTAGTCAATAGGACTCTTGGAAGTATGCTTTGGTGCATGATTAGAGGGCCCCAACTACTTGGGAAGACCGTTTACCGTTACTGATTGAATTTGCATATAATCAGTCTTTCCACTCCTCTATTGGAATGTTACCATTTGAGGCATGTTGGGGCCTTAAACCTTTGTTTCCAGTAACGATGACTCCATTATCTAGTAATGTTGTTTTGAGCCTAGATGCCAAGCAAAGGGCAAAGGAGATGTTGAGTATTCATGCCAAGGTTAAAGAGACCATTTAAAAGAACAATTCAAAGGTTGCTATTCAAAACAATATTAGGAGAAACGAAGTGATCTTCAACCCACATGATTGGGTGTGCGTTCATTTTCGAAAAGAGCGGTTTTCACATGTTCGAAAAGGAAAGCCAAGCCCAAGAGGAGACAGACCTTTCCGAGTACTCGAGAATCAATGACAATGCTTACATGATTGACTTGCCAAGTGACTATAATGTCGTAATGCTTTCACTGTTAGTGATTTATCTCCTTGTGTTGTCGGTGAATCTTTGGATTCGAGGATGAATCCTTTTCAAGAAGGGGAGGATGATAACATGCAAAGCATAGATGGCACCAACATGAGTAGCATGTACCCCTCAAGTTCACTCACAAGGAGTCAAGCAAAAGATCTCCAAGACCAACAAGCAATATTCATGAAGAAGGAATTATTAGAGGGCTTAAGGGTCAACAAAAAAAGGCTTGCAATATGTGGAAGGTCTATCAAGGTGAGGAGGAGGAAGAAAAGAATGTTTGAATTCAAGGATTTGGAAAGAAGGCAACCAAACAAGGCCCTTACTCATTAGGGGTAAAATTGTAAAGAAAATGTATTATTTTATTTACTTAGTATAAATAGTCATATTTAGCATTTTGGAAAACTTGGACTATGTTGAATATTGAATCCTCAAATTGTAGTATCTTCTTAGTGAATAATTAGCGAGTAATAAGGATGAAATGGAGTAAGTTAAGTATATCATCTAACACCAGCCGAAAAGGTAATGCCATAAGGTGAGGGTATGGTTTTTCTTGGCAAGTAACCCACTCTTTTTCGGTGTGAAGGAAACATCGAAATTGGATATAGTAGCTCACTTAGTCTAATGTTGGTTATGGTCTCCTCCAACATATATATATGCTATTTTATGAACTTCTTCTTTTACCTCATATGCATGTTTTGATTAAGGCATTGATCATTTGCATCATATTGAACTTATTGCCTTTGTAATATGCATCTTGTCTATTATGACTATGATATGTTGCATTGCACCCTGCATACTTAGTACATTCAAAGTACTAACACATATGTTTTGTGTATTTAGGGACCTGCAGTATTCCCCATCCACCTTCTCGTGGCTAGTTGACATGAGAAGATTGTTGCTTGTGGTTCTTCGAGGGCAATATCCAATTTCTTTCTACCTATGATCACTATATACTTTTGACGGTGAGCCCAGAACATGTCTTGGTCCTTGTTCCACTCATGATTAGAGATATTGTTGGATAATATGTTATGTATGACTCATATGATCCCTATGTATCTGTATAGATTGCCCTTTAGTCCCTACCCCATGTATGTTATTTCTTGACGATGTTAGCAAGTGGTGACATTCCTAAATTCCTACTTCCCATAGAGTGTGTCCCATGTTCCCTTCCCTTAGTCTAATTGTTATGCTTGAGGTGATGGGAATTTCTTACCACTTGTCCAGTGGAGTATGTCCTAAATCTCTAATCCCCTCAGTTCAAATTATTGATGATTGATCCATGCTTCATAATAGAGGATGTCCTTAAGTATGCTATGAAGTTTGTTTGGGGTATCTTTAGGTTCTCCATTTCATGTCATCATACCTAGGTCTAGGCTTAGGTCGGACAAACAAGGTATCAGAGTACTAGGTATAATTAAATGGTCATTGAAAATTCAACATACCACATCGAGTAGAGTCTGTTCATGGTTGTGAAGCGCACCCCAACTATGAATAGGAGGCTATGTGGCATTTAGGAAATGATTCACTTCTTCATGATCTACGTCATGCTTTGGAACTTGATATAAGACTTCATATTTATAATGGTTGGCCTTTTGCGCTTCTAGATAATGCCTCCAAGAAGGACGCCACCAAGTGTTCCCATTCCCAAGGATGAACAAGTCCCTTTGGCTCCTTGGTTACTCATGCGAAATATTGGAATATCATCACATTGTTGGCACAAGTCTTGACAAACCAAGTTTGCCAAGGAGCCCAAGCATCCCATGCTCCTACTCTTGCCACAAGGGTGAAAGACTTCACTAGAATCGATATTTCGGAGTTCCATGGCTCTAAGGTAGAGGAATATTCTCAAGAATTTATTGATGAGGTGTAAAAAATGCTAGCTATCATGAGAGTAAGCTCAAAGAACCAAGAGAAACTAGCGGCCTATCAACTCAAAGGCCTTGCACAAATATGGTTCACCCAATGGAAGATGTAGGGGTGGATGATGAGCCTATTTGTAACGACCCAAGCCATCTCAAGCATTCATAGGTAGTTGATGAAAATGAATTGCAGAAAAACTATGGGAAAGGGACTAAGGACTAATCTGACAATGAAACAACATTAAAAAACCAGTGGAAATACTACAATCATTAGTTTGTCCATATACATACCAACTACATCATATGCAGATGATAGATATCAGTCGATCTCCATCTATAGACAAAAGTCTAAAATAGTGAAACATGGAACATAAATGCCTCAGAAGGGGTACAGAGACATTGTATTAGAACAAAGCAAAGATACAAGATAGAATTAAAAAATGGAAGAGTCCCTAACTAAGAGCTTACCTCAAATAATAAAGCTAGTATTAAATGCTAAGTACTAGCCACGAGCTGGTGGAAGAGTGTCTGTCCCTACATGGTTAAATAATGCAAGCAAAATATGTGTTAGTACATTTGAATGCACTATGTATGTCAGATGCAATGCATGGATGAAATGGTAATGACATCATTCTTAAACATATCATATAAGTTTACATATGATAAAAGATGCCTAAAATAAGCTTAAGCATGAACAAGGAATATGGCTTAAGATCAATATGAGACAATGCATAAAAAAGCACGTATAATGGAAACATAATATAAGATCATGAGGTTTGTGGGAATATACCTTAACAGACAATAAGACCATGTGAGCTACTACATGGAATCTAATGAACTCCTTCCATTGGGCAAAGGCCAATGCACTCTTTCCATTGGGAAAAGGGGAATCCACTTGCCAAGGTAGATATTCAAAACTTATAAATTTTGCAATTGGATCTTTCATAACATTTGGGCTGTCGGGTCAAGGTCTTGTTTCGATTTTAACTTCTTCAACCAAGGAGGACTTGGAACCATCTATTACCACCGCACCACCATTTTCGGCCTCATTCAAATCTAACTCCCAACCTAGCCAACCGATGGATCTCTCTTTCCAATTCCTTCTTGCTATCCTCAAAGTAAGCCACACTATCCATGACTTAGGGCATTGTCCACAACATTAGCTTTGCCGATGGTAATGCAGACTCATGTCATAATCTTTAAGGAACTCTAGACACCTTCTTTGCCTCAGATTTAAGACTCTTTAGATGAACATATTTTGGAGACTCTTATAGTCGGTGAACACATCTACATGAACCCCATACAAATAGTAATGCCATATCTTCAAGGCAAATACTATAGCCGCTAGTTCAAGGTCGTGCGTTGGGTAATTACGCTCATTCACCTTTAGTTTCCTAGAAGCATAGGCAATGAACATGCCATTTTGCATCAACACAAACGTATCCGATTTTTGAAGCATCAGAATACACCAATCCATCCAAACATTCCGGTAGAGCCAAAATAGGAGCGGACATAAGTCCTTCAAAATTTGGAAACTTCTTTCACATTCATCCGCCCATACAAATTTTGCCTTCTTTTGGGTCAATCTTTTCAAAGGAGAAGCAATTGAGGAGAAATCATTCACAAACCTTCAGTAGTAACCGGCTAAATCCAAGAAGCTCCTAATGTCCATCAGAGTCAAGGTCCTAGGCTAACTTTCTATTACCTACGTATTTTTTGGATCCACCTTAAGCTAATCACTTGACACCACATGACCTAAGAATGCAACTTCTTTCAACCAAAACTCACATTTGTCAAATTTAGCAAAGAGTTTTTCTTCCCTCAATGTTTGCAACACCACCATCCAATATTTTGCATGCTTCTCTTCATTCTGGGAGTAGATCAAAATTTTTCAATAAATACCCAACAAACATATCAAGGTGGGGTTTAAAGACCATATTCATGAGATCCATAAATATTGTCGGAGCATTAGTTAGGTCGAAGGACATCACCACGAATTCAAAATGCTCATACCTTGTCCGAAAAGCCATTTTTTGGGAATATCATACTCCCTTACCCTCAATTAATGATATCCGGACCAAAGGTCAATCTTTGAGAAGTAACTAGCCCCTTGCAATTGATCAAATAAGTCATCGATCCTTGGCAATGGATACTTGTTCTTTATGTTGACCTTATTGAGTTGCCGATAGTCGATGCACATTCTAAGCGAACCATCTTTCTTTCGTGAAAAAAACATCAACGAACCAACTTACAGGCCATGTAATGACTTAAGACATGTAAAACCCTCTCGTAGAAGCTGACAGTCCAAATATTTTCAAAGCTTATTTTCTTGCATTTTTATACTCTTCATAGGTGGGGTCTTACATATCCCCTCAAGTTCACCCAACTCTCCAAATAGGCTCTATCACTAGTGGCCAACCCCCGTGCTAGGATGAGCAAATTTATGTTGGGATTATCCCACTAGCTTATCTAAGATTGTCAGACCACTATACTAGTAAGGGAAATGGACATTTCAAGGCTTATTACCTATGTAAAGCAAATTGAAGATGAGAAGATGAGAAAGAAAGCAAGAGAGTCTAAGAAGACTCAGATTGAGGACAATTCATCTTTTTATAGTGCTTCTAGGCCTAAGTTTCGCAAGGATAGGGTGCTAGTCCAAAAGGTGAGGGTTGATAAAGATCAAACAAGAAGGAAAGGGAAAAGGGAACAAAGATAGAAGGATATGTGGATTAAATTCAAACTATTGAAATCACGAGCAATAAGGGACTAAAACCCTCACCTCCCAATTTATTCCAACAACCCAAATAAAACCCTAGCAAGAAAATTGAAGGTAACTAAGAAACACAAATGGGCAAACTTCAACTAATCAAGCAAACAAGTTAACTAACAATTCTAAGAGTTCACCATAATTACTCACTAGTTATTCACTAAGAAGATACTACGATTTGAGAATTTCATATTCAACACAGGCTAAGTATTCCAAATGTTAAAATAAGAGTATTTATACTAAGTAAATAAAAAAAGACATTTTCTTTACAATTTTACACAAAATGAGTAAGGGCCATGTTTGGTTGCCTTCTTTTAAATTCTTGAATTCAAGTAATAGCTATTTGCACACATGGCCTCTTTCCTTCCATCTCCTCACCTTGATAGATCTTCCACATATTGTAAGCCTTTGTTTGGTGACCCTCAAGCTCCTCTAATGCTCCTTGTTCATGAACATTGCTTGGAGGTCTTGGAGATCTTTTGCTTGACTCTTTGTGAATGGTCTTGAGGGGTACATGCCACTCATGTTGATGTTGATGTCATCTATGCTTTTCATGTTATGATCCTCCCCTTCTTTAAAAGGATTCGTCCTTGAATCCAAATATTCACCAACAACACAAGGAGATAAATCACTAACATTGAAAATGAACATTATACTTACTTGGCAAGTCAATCATGTAGGCATTGTCATTGATTCTCTTGAGTAGTTTGAAACATCCATCTCCTCTTGGGCTTAGCTTTCCTTTTCGATCATGTGGAAACTTCTATACCCACACCCAATCATTTGGGTTGAAGATCACTTCCTTTCTCCCCCAATTCTTTCGAATAGCCACCTTAAAATTGTTCTTTTTAATGGCCTCTTTGACCTTGACATGAATGCTCATCATCTCCTTCGCCCTTTGCTTGGCATCTAGGCTCAAAACAACATTACTACATGATGGAGTCATGGTTAGTAGAAACAAAGATTTAAAGCCATAACATAATGGTGACCCATATGCAAATTCAATCAAGGGTAAACGATCTTCCCAAGTAGTTGGGGTCCCTCTAATCATGCACTGAAGCACATATCCAAGAGTCCTATTGACTACTTCAATTTTTCCATCCATTTGAGGGTGGAAAGAAGTAGAGAACATAAGTTTGGTACCAAGTTTACCCCATAGACTCTTCCAAAAGTGACTAAAAAATTTGGAATCCCTATCACTAACAATGGTTTGAGGGACTCCATGCAATTTAAGAACATTGATAACAAATAAAGATGCTACATGGGATGCATCATCACGTTTATGGTGGGGAATAAAATGAGTCATTTTAGAAAATCTATCCACTACCAAAAATATGCTATCATGTCCTCTTTTAGTCCTAGGATGGCCCAATACAAAATCCATAAAGATGTCCATCCATGGGCCACTAGAGGTAGGGAGAGGGGTAGACTTACCTTGGGGTCAAGTTGTGGATTTGGCATGCTTACAATCGAGACATTGTCTACAAATTCGCTCTACATCATGCCTCATCTTGGGTCAAAAAATTGCCCCTTTAGAATGTCAAGTGTTTTGGGTATCACCAAGTGTCCCATCAAACCACCACTATGAGCCTCCTTGACAAGTCTCTCTCTGCATGAGCTCATGGAAACACAACCTCGTCCATCCTTGAATAAAAAACCATCAAAAAATTGAACCTATCAACCCGCTTCCCTTGGGTAAACTTATCAAAAGTATCTTTGAAGTCGAGATCCCTAGGATAGAATTTCTTAAACCTTTCAAATCCCATCATTCTAGAAGCCAAGGTAGTCACCAACATAAACTTTCTTGATAGAGCATCCGCTACCAAATTTTTCTTTCCTTGTTTTTCATAGACAAAAGAGAAGAAACAATAATAGGCAAAGTGCATTTTGGTTAGCATGTAATACAAGATGGGTGTTGACAAGGCATTTGGAACTTCCACCATCCACCTTTGCCTCTTCCACCTTAATTTCAGAAGGTAAATTTGCTTGCTTCATGGAGAAAGAAAAATCTTTGCTTGATAATGATAATGACTTGAAGGCGAATTCCAATCTTTCATGTGTCGTGAGAAGAGTTATTGGAGCACTTGCCAAAAGAAGAGCTTGATCAAAGGGAGAATCCATTTCATTCTAGGTGCAAAATTCAAGATAAAGTGTGTTCTTTAATCATTGATAGTGGAAGTTACACTAATGTGATGAGTAGTTCTTTAGTGGAACGTATGTGAATTCCAACAAAAAAAGTATCCCAATCCTTACAAACTAAAATGGCTCAATGAGAGTGGAGAAATGAAGGTCCTGAAATAAGCAAGCATTCGGTTTAGTGTGGGTAAGAACAATGAAGAATTGACTTGTGTGTTCTACCCATGTTGTCATGTCATATTTGAGAGAAAATAAAGGTGGAAGAGCAAAGGTGGATGGTGGAAGTTCCGAATGCCTTGTTAACACACACATCTTTTATTGCATGATAACCAAAATACTAGAACTTTGCCTAGTATTGTTTCTTTTCTTTTGTAAGACTATGACAAGCAAGACATGGAAAATATGGTAGCAGATGCTCTATCAAGAAGGTTTATGTTAGTGACTACCTTGGCTTCTAGAATGATGGGATTTGGATGCTTAAAGATATTCTATCCTAGGGATCTCAACTTCAAAGATAGTTTTGATAATCTTAACCAAGTGGGGTTGATAACTTTCAATTGGTTGATGATTTCTTGTTCAAGGATGGACTAGCTTGTGTTCCTATGAGCTCGGAGAGAGCTATTTTGTCAAGGAGACTCATAGTGGTGGTTTGATGCGACACTTTGGGGTACCCAAAACACTTGACATTCTACAGGATCAATTCTTTTGGCCCAAGATGAAGCATGATATGGAGCAAATTTGTGAAGCATGCCAAATTCACGACTCAGCCCAAGGTACGTATACCCCTCTCCCTACTTCTAGTGGCCCATGGATGGATATCTTTATGGATTTTGTGTTTGGTCTACCTAGGACTAAAAGAGGACATGATAGCATATTTGTGGTAGTGGATAGATTTTCTAATATGACTTATTTTATTCGATGCCATAAATGTGATGATGCATCCCATGTAGCATCTTTATTTGTCATCAATGTTCTTAAATTGCATGGGCCCCTCAAACCATTGTTAGTGATAGGAATTCCAAATTTCTTAGTCACTTTTTGAAAAGTCTATGGGGTACACTTGGTACCATACTTATGTTCTACTTCTTGTCAACCTCAAACAGATGGACAAACTGAAATAGTTAAGAGGACTCTTGAAAGCATGCTTTGGTGCATGATTAGAGCGACCCCAACTACATGGGGAAACCATTTACCTTTGATTGACTTATCATATAATCGGTCATTCCACTCCTCTATTGGAATGTCACTATTTGAGGCATGTTATGGCTTTAAACTTTTGTTTCCACTAACCATGATATGATTATCTAGTAATATTATTTTGAGCCTAGATGCCAAGCAAAGGGCAAAGGATAGCATTCATGCCAAGGTTAAAGAGGCCATCAAAAAGAATAATTCAAAGGTGGCTTTTTGAAAGAATTTTGGAAGAGAAGAAGTAATCTTTAACCCAAATGATTGGGTGTGGGTACATTTTTGAAAAGAGAGGTTTCCACTTGTCCAAAAAGGAAAGCTAAGTCTAAGAGGAGATGAGCCTTTCAAAGTACTCAAGAGAATCAACGACAATGCCAACATGATTGACTTGCCAAATGAGTATAATATTCATAATGTTTTAAATATTAGTGATTTATCTCCTTATGTTATAGGTGAATCTATCGATTCGAGGACAAATCCTTTTCAAGAAGGGGAGTATGATAACATGCAAAGCATAAATAACTCAAACATGAGTGGCATGTACCCCTCCAGACCATTCATAAGGAATCAAGCAAAAGATCTCCAAGACCTCCAAGCAATGATCATAAAATAGGAAGCATTAGATGAGTTTTGAGGGTCACCAAAGAAAGGCTTACAATGTTGGAAGGTCTATCAAGGTGAGAAGAAGGAAGAAAAGAGGCCATGTGTCAAATGGTTATTACTTGAATTCAAGGATTTGAAAAGAAGGCAACCAAACAAGGCACTTACTCATTAAGGGTAAAATTGTAAAGAAAATATCTTCTTTTATTTACTTAGTATAAATTGTCATATTTTATTATTTGGGAGACTTACACTATGTTGAATATTGAATCCTCAAATTGCAGTATCTTTTTAGTGAGTAATTACTAAGTAATTAGGGTGAACTCTTAGAGTTGTTATTTGACTTATTTGCTTGATAAATTAAAGTGTTGCCTATTTGTTATTCTTAGTTTTCTTTAATTTTTCTTGGTAGAGTTTTATTTCGATTGTTGAAATCAATTAGGAGGTGAGGGTTTTGGTCCCTTGTTGCCCATAATTTCAATAGTTTTAGTTTAATCCACATATCCGTTTATTTTGTTCCCTTTTCCCTTCCTTACTTGTTTGATCTTTATCACCCTCTAAGGGTCCTTACACTTTGTATTTCAAATATAGTCTTGCTCTATCTTATGACTATCCTGTGTTATGTCTCATGCTATGATTCAGACTATGTATATGCTTCAGCTTATGTATCCATTCCTGCTTTCACCTTTGATGCTTGTATGTATGCTAAGGGTTAGTTTCAGGCTATTTCGGGGACCTCATTCACCATGTTATGGCTAGCCCCTAGGCTTGGGTTGTGATATTAACATACCGGTAACCACATCCGGGGCTTCCTCCACCTCTTGACGACCATGAAGATCATAAAACTTATTAGCTTTTGGGTCTCCTTGTTGTCCATGTTGACCTTGAGGCTTTGCATTCCTACTCCTACACTCCTTTGCAAAATGGCTTATCTTACTAGAATTATAGCAAACATCTTGGCTGGCTAGATATTCACCCTTATTGAGCGTTCCACACTTTGCACAATTTGTAGAAGCTTGTGCACCCATACCTCCTTGGGGCTTTAGGTTGGATCCCCTATCTTTGTTGTACTTGGGAGAAGGAGTGTTAGATGGCCCTTGATTTCCTTGCTTGTGGCCACCTTGGAATTTACTATGACCACTACTCCTTTTGTTGAAAGAATCCATCATTATCCACATCCTAGCTCTCTTGGACTCCCTAGACTTCTCCCTCGATTTCTCATCCTCAATTTATTTGGCGTAAGTCATTAGGCTGGAAATGTCATTTCTTTGATGATCATAGCTATTTTGCGTTCCTTAGAGACCAAATCTGAAACACCTGATATGAAATACTCATTCTAGCCTTGGATCAGATACCACGAATGAAGCATACTTAGAGAGCTTTGTAAACTTGAGAGAATACTCTCTCACGCTCATATGCCCTTGCTTAAGGTTTATGAACTCTTGCACTTTGGCCTACCTCAACTCCAATGGAAAGAACCTATCCAAAAATGTTGCCTTGAACTCCTCCCATCCAACTTGGCCCACTCCTCACCTCTTTCTTCAACCCATTTGCCATTCCAAACCTTTGCCACCCTTTTCAATTGATAGCCACAAGCTCGGACTTCTCCTCCAATGGCACACCCATGATGGGTACAATTCTATAAGTCTCATCAAGAAACTCAATTGGGTCCTCATCAAAGTTTGATCCATGAAACTCTAACGGGTTCATCCTCATGAAATCACGAACTCTTGTTGCTGGGGTAGGTGCTTGAGGAGGAATGACAACCTCTTTATTATCTTGGTTGGCCAAACATTGAGCAAATATAGTGAAGGCTTGATCTTCGGCCATCCCTTGGCAAAGGTGCTCTAGTTGGTGGCATTTTTCAGAAATGGCAAAGAGGGCTTCATTACTAGGAAGAATAACCTTAGATACTTCTAATGGCACAACATGAATCAAAATAAAGTGAAACATTTCCTAACACGCCTCCTAGCCTCTTATTTGTAATTGTGCATGCTTCACAACCACGAACAAGACTCTACTTGATGCGGTGTGTTGGATTTTTTGGACCATTTACCAACCTAGTACTCTGATACAAAGCTTGTCACGACCCGATTCTAGGGCCTAGGTATGATATGGCAAATAGGAAACCCAAAGGCAACCCAAACATCCCTCTAAGCATATCTTTTGCACATCCTTGGTTGCGGAATATAAAACAAGCATCAACAAATAAGTCTAAGGGAATCAAGGCTTTGGACTTATGCTATGGAGATAGATAAAGGAAAGGGATTTGAATGAATCATATAACAATCAATAACTAAGGGAAGGGTATGTATAACTCAAGACATTGGGAAGTAGGGACATAGGAAGATCAATTCCATCTCATCAACATCAACAACATCAACAACATCACATAAGGGATAAGGACTAAAGGGTAAGTTTCCATAAAAGCTCAACATCTCATTGTAGGTACATAGCACAGAATGGTATCCAACAACATCTCTAAACCATTAGAAGGACGGAGCCAAGACAAGTCCCGAGTTCACCCTAAAAGTACAAAGTAAAATGAAATAAAGTCTCAACATAAGCAAGATAGAAATAAGATATTATCCTTGGAATAGAGGACTCATCACAATAACAATTTTCATGAATCCAAGCTAGCCACGTGGTAGAGGATGAATAGGAGCTCCGGACCCTACATGGTTAAATCATATAGGCAAAAAGTATGCGTTAGTACTTGAAATGTAATGCAACAATAGATAATAACCTTCACAACTAGATGCATGATCATATACAATAGAAGTAAGCTCAATATAGTATGTATGAGGATGCTTTGATAAAATCGCTCATGAGAGATAAATATAACATTCTATCATCATACATATGTGAAAAGTAGACCATAATCGACATATAATACCAAGCGAGCTACTACTTTAAATCCAACATAACCCCCTACATTGACACAGGGAGACTACTTTCCATGTAAAACTCCATCAACATCGTATGTGCATCAGCGTTGGAATATAGTAAACGAGACAAAGGGTTGCTACTAGGATTCTCTTACCGACTCCCACCTCAATGCCCCATTCGGTGCTAAGTCATTCCCACAAAATACATTTGAAAACATATGCATTATATAATCATTCATGAGCTTTAAAAGTATAACATCATCATCATCATTATCTATAAAGAGTAGCTCATCTAAACATCGAGATCCAACATGTGAGAATGGTCCTTATCACATGATAAGCAAAGGATATAAACTTTAGTAATTGAACCCTCATCATTGGAAATCATTCATCGTTAGAAAGCACGATATGATAATTGGGTGAATTTCATGCATGAAACTTTAAATCATGTAACTCAAGAGGACAATGCATCATTGTAATAAAAATCATCAATTTAAATCATTATCATGACCCAAGCCTAGGGCCTAGATGTGACACGGCGAACGAGAAGTCCGAAGACAACCCAAACAAGCCTCTTGGTTGTAACATGTGCACATCCTTGGTTGCGATAGCAAAATTAAGCTATAACAAGAGTCAATTAATGAAAAGGGAAAGCTGGACTAAGGGACGTCTTTGATAATCATAAAAACATAAAAAGAGTCAAGCTAATACCATATACAAAATGTAGTATCCCACAACACCTCTAACTTAGAAAATGGAGCAGGGACCAAGACACTTCACAGGCTCACCCTCATGATAACAAGTGTTCAACATAAAGAAGTCTCAACATAACAAGAGTAACTTAGATATTGTCCTCAGAGTTGAGGACTCACCAAAGCTTTCTTCAAAGTACCAAACTAGCAACGTGGAGGAGGATGATCGAATCTAGCTCCGGTCCCTATATGGTAATATCATGTAGGTATAGAGTATGCATTAGTACGGTTGAATGACTAAATGTGGGGTGCAATATGACAAGACATAAGCCAATATAATCAAAATGTATAACCATAAGCAATGGACATATATGACATGCATGATCAATGCTTGTAATAAAACATGCTTGTCAAACATTCAACTTGCATAAGATATTATACATATGTGGGAAGAGACCTCAACTAACATAGTCTAAGAATCTACAACTTGGACTCCAAGACATGACACCCCCTTTATACAGGTGATCGGGCATGATGCCCCCTGGCGAAGTGTGGTTTAATTACCAAGGCAAACCAAACATGATAACATGAACTAGATGGATCCACCAGTATAGCAAGTAAAATATTCATAATCCTATGGTGGCACATAGTTTAGAGACCAAAGACTTTATATAAGGACCCCTTGAATCGAGCCCCCCTCTTAAGCCTCAATCAGTGTTAAGTCAAATCCCACGAAATACTTGAAATAATCACTTTAGTAATATAATGAGTAACTTGTAAGAGACATTATAACATGACATGAGTAGCTCATAAACATACTTGACCTCTACTAGTGAGCCTAACTTGAACATGAGAGTAGATAATAATCATACATGATCCCTTACTTTAACATGAATGGCTCACAAGAGGTAAAAATCATGAAATAGCACTCAACTTGATAGTTGTAAAATCATGGTTACTTTTCATGAATTCAATACATGCTTGAAAGTCCTTAATTATCATAAAATCACTTGACTTGTAAATCTTGTAATAGTTCATCAATACTTGAGAATTCTTGTCATGTAATTTTATCAGACACATAGTGGGTTCATAATACTTGCTTGAAATCATGAAATTCAAGAGTAAAACAAGATGAGTAAACTCAATGCAATTCAACCCACCAACATGGTAGTAAAACCCTCATTTATGTTATCTAGAAATCCATCACAAAAGCTCATAATAGTTCATAGCTTCATAATTCAAATCATGCATAGTCTCCATAGACAAAATCAATTCGTGGAATAAGCTTGAAATAGATATTCATGCATAATCAATCAATACATCACCAAACCCCAACATAAATTTATGTTCATATTTCATAATAAAAAGATACCCATAGGTAATATAGCTTGAACTCCTGCAATTTCCATAAAAAGATAAGGTTGGACTCCACGGGTGAAAGGAGGACCCATGGATGAAGACCCATGGATGAAGACCCATATACCTTAAACCTTGTATTTCTTCAAATGAACTTGAATGAGACTTGAAGCTTGAGATGAGTTCTTGAGTTCCAAAAGTTAGCTTGAAATCTTTGAATTTGAATGAGAGATTTGATAAAGTCCTGGAGAGGTTTTAGAGAGGGTTTTTGAGTTATATATTTGAAAATATCTTAGTATGGAAGATTTCACATTTAAATGGGCTTGGGGGCTATTACCCCAACGCTCTTACATGAAATGCGAAAACTAAAATTTCACATTTAAATGGGCATGGGGGCTATTACCCCAATGCCCTTACACGAAATCAGAAAACTAAGGAAAATTTTACTGCCATGACCGGAACCTAGGGCCTAGACGTGACACAGTGAATGGGGAATCCGAAAGGACCCCAAACAAGCCTCTTAGCATATTATCACGCATCCTTGGTCACGGAAGCGATTAAATAACAACAAGAGAACATAAAATAAGAATATAGGGACTAAGGGAGTCTTTTATAGCTTAAAAACATACAAGATTGAAGAGAGTCAAGCTCAAAGCATCATTACATAACTTTTCTAACAACAACTCTAAACATAGAATTGAGCGGTGGCCAAGACAACTCTCTGGGCTCACCCTCATAGTCAAAAGCATACAATAAAGGAAAGAGAGTCTTTGCATAACATAAGATCAAAAGATATCATCCTCGGAGTTGAGGACTCACCAAACTTGCTTCAAAATTAGTACTAGCCATGTGGAGGAGGAAGATGATCAAGTGGAGCTCCAGTTCCTACATGGTAACATCATGTAGGGATAGATATACGTTAGTATGTTTGATTGTACTAAGTATGTAGGATGTAATGCAACAAGAGATTGACAACATAAGAAAAATGTGTACATATATAGGCAATGGATGAGCATAGTAACAATATGGCATGCATGAATGATGCTTGAAGTAAAACATGCTTATATAGAATATATTACATGTGTAGGAAGAGACCATCATAATAGAGACCAAGGCCTACCACCCCCTTGGCGAGGCGATTGAGGTACAAACCCCCCAACATGGTTACATGGGTCTACCACCCCAGAGCAAGGCGATTAAGGTACAAATCCCCCCAACATGGTTGCACAGGCCTACCAACCCCTGACTGAGGCGATTGAGGTACAAACCCCCCAACTTAAGGTGCATGAGAAGAATTATCCCATCCATGATCTTGAATTGGCGGCCATGGTATTTGCTTTGAAAATTTGGTGTCACTACTTATATGGGGTTCATGTTGATGTGTTTACCGACCACAAGAGTCTCCAATATATGTTCACCAAAAAAGATTTTAACTTGAGACAAAGAAGGTGGTTAGAGCTCCTTAAAGATTGTGGCTAATACTCTAAGTAGAGTGTCTATGGGTGGTCTAGCTCATGTTGATGATGGTGGCAAAGAGATGGCTAGAGAGATTCATTAGTTGGCTAGATTGGGCATTAGGTTAGATGAAGTTGATAATGGTCGCGTAGTGGTTGTTGATGGTTCTAAGTCTTCCTTGATTGAGGAGGTAAAGGCAAAACAAGATCTTGACCCTGCCTTGCTAAAGTTGAAGGCCTTGGTGAGAGATGGTAAAGTGGAGGTTTTCTCCCAAGGGGGAGATGGTGCCCTTTAGTACCAAGGTAGATTGTGTGGGACAAATGTTGATGACTTGAGAGAATTGATCTTGAAGGAGACCCATAATTCATCCTATTCCATTCACCCTGGTTCTACAAAGATGTATAGAGACTTGAGGAGGTGTATTGGTGGGGAGTTATGAAGAGGGATCTTGCCGCCAAGTTCATATTCGGATGTCACAATTGCTAACAAGTGAAAATCGAACATCAAAGGTCGGGTGGCCTAGCCAAAGATATAGAGATCCTACTTGGAAGTGGTTGGGTTACCTAAGACTAGGAAGCATTTTGACTCTATTTGGGTTGTTGTGGATAGAATGACAATGTCGGATCACTTCCTACCAATCAAAACTACTTATGATGCCAAAGATTATGCCATGTTGTATCATGTTGGTTAGATTGCATGGTGTCATGACCCAAGCCTAGGACTTAGATGTGACACGGCAAATGGGAATCGAAAAGCAACCCAAACAAGCCTCTTAGCATATCATCTACACATCCTTGGTCACGGAAGCAATTAAAAAACAACAAGATAGAAGAAACAAGGATAAAAGGACTACGGGGAATCTTTCATAGCATAGATCATAAAAGAATCAAAGCTCAAACACCATTACGTCATTAGTTCCAACAATACCTCTAAACATAGACTTGAGCGGGGGGGCCAAGACACTTTCTGGGCTCACCCTCATAGTATAAAGCATTCACCATTAGGAAATAACAAAGGCATAAATAGCATAGCTAACGTCCCCGAACTTTGAGGATGCACCAATAACTTATCATCAAGATGACCAACTAGCCACGGGGAGGATGAGGATGATTGTGAGGAGCTCTGGTTCCTACATGGTAACATCATGTAGGCATAGAGTATGTGTTAGTACGTTTGAATGTACTAAGTATGTAGGATGCAAAGCAACAAGGATAGGCAACATAATCGAAATGCATAGCTAGGCAATGGATAAGCATACAACAATATCGCTTGCGTGAATGATACTTGAAGTAAACATGCTTATATAGAACATATTACATGTGTAGTAGGAGACCATCATTATAGACCAAGCAACTTAATACTTGGAATCCAAGGCATGCCACCCGCTTGGAAGGTGGATGAGGTATATACCCCTCATCTATGGTAGTATGGGATTGCCACCACTCGATAAAGTGGATGAGGTATGTACCCCTCATCTATGGTAGTAGGGGATTGCCACCAGCCGACAAGGAGGATGAGGTACATACCCCTCATCTATGGTATGGTCAACTTGCAACACTATAGATACTTTCCATGAAATCAACACACTCATACATTACTTTCATCATCATAAAGTCACTTGACTCATAAGCCATGCATTCGATTATCAATAACTTAAGAACCCTTATCAAACACTTGGTGGGTGTGTAATGCTAGTGTAAAATCATGCAATTCAAGAGTGGCATCATGCAAGAAAACTTGAAGTAAATCATCCCACCAACACTTGGTGATACCACCTTGCAAAATACATTGAAACCCCTCATCAAAACTCATCATAGACTATAGTTCATAGTCAAATCCATAATAAGAAGATCCATAAGTAAATCAACTTAGACACATGCAATTTATGTAAAAAGGAAGCTTAGGCACCATAGGTGAAAGGATCCAATGGTTGAAACTCACATACCTCAACTTTGGAGAATTCCTTGATGGAGATTTGATTGAGAACTTGAAGCTTGAGTGAAATCCTTAAGATCTGGAATGAGTTTGGGACCCTGGATTTTGAGTGAAATATTTGTCTAAGTGTTTGAGAAGGTTTTGGAATGACTTGTGTGATATGAGGTTAAAAAATGACTAAGTATAGGTGTTTTTACGCATGGAAAGGCCTAGACCCAAGGCCTCAAAGCCTTGGGCTGAGATAACAAAAACTAGCAAAAAAATACATAGGTTCGCACCCTAGCCGCGTTGCGCTAGGGGCACAGATCAACACTGGATAAGCAAGATTTTGGAATTTCAAATTTTGATATGGTTGCTCTAAAATCGGGGTTAGCCCAATTCCCACTCAACATTTCCCCCTGATCACGAATATGAAGTCAGATTTTCGATATCACGCACAGATTTTGGGATATATGAAAATTATGATTATGTGCATTTTCGAGGCACATTTTCGGGCACTTTTTTGGGTCATTTCAATATCTCCCCCTTGGGAACATTCGTCCTTGAATGTCAAAGAAGCATACATAAGAAGAGTAATCGTGAAGAAATCAGCCGCAACAAGAATGCAATAATGCACTTAAACACCATTTTCAAAATCTCAACATAAGTGTCAAAATCACCATGAACTTGTCAACATCACCATGAACTTGTCAACATAAATATGAATGCATGCAAATGACATAAGGGTTGATACATGAGTCATGAAATCACATAGGAGACTTAGAGTTGGTACCTTATGCTGGAGTAGAATTAAGAGATAGGGATATCGCTTTTGCATATCTGCTTCGGCTTCCTTGTTCAATTTAAGGTATCCTAGTACTATTTAATGCTTTCCTAGAACTACAAGGTCTATTCCTTGTTAAGGTAAATTTATTTCCTTTCTAGAGTAGGATTTACCTTGTAATTTTCTTTCTAGGTTTTGGATACTCATTGGGCCTAACCTAAGGAGTCATGTATGTCCAAGGACCCTAGAATACATATATATATATATATATATATATATATATATATATATATATATATAGAAGTCTTTTTTCTTTCTTAAATAAGAAATTTTTTGATATTAATAAT
>JAPFFP010086705.1:0-21512 GCA_026153255.1 Solanum medicagineum | reverse complement strand
ATTTCTTGTCTTAAAGCCCAAAAGTTGATTTCTAAGGGTTGTCTCTATCATCTTGTGAGGGTTAGGGATGTTGAGTCAAAAGTCCTTCCTATTGAGTCAATTCCAGTGGCTAATGAGTTTCTTGATGTCTTTCTCGATGATATTCTCGGTATTCCTCCCAAAAGGAAAATAGACTTTGTTATAGACCTCCTTCTCGATACTTAACCCATTTTTATTCCCCCTTACCATATGGCCCTGGCGGAGTTGAAGGAGCAATTAAGGGATTTCTTAGAGAAGGGTTTTATAAGACCTAGTAAGTCACCTTGGTGTGCACCGGTGTTGTTTGTGAAGAAAAAGAATGGCTCTCTTAGAATATGCATTGATTACTGGCAACTTAATAGAGTCACCATAAAGAAAAAATACCCTCTACCAAGGATTGTTGACCTTCATGATCAACTTCAAGGGGCTAGTCACTTTTCTAAGATTGATCATCGGTTCGGGTATCACCAAGTGAAAGTGAGGGAGTGTGACATTCCCAAGATGGCTTTTTGGACTAGGTATAGGCATTTTGAGTTTGTGGTTATGTCCTTTAAGTTGACTAATGCACTGGCTATATTTATGGATCTCATGAATAGGGTCTTTAAACCCTACCTTGACTTGTTTGTGGTGGTTTTTATTGATGATATCTTGATTTATTCCCATAGCGAGGAGGAGCATGTAGATCATTTGAGAGTGGTGTTGCAAATCTTGAGGGAGGAGAGGTTGTATGTAAAATATGAGAAATTTGAGTTTTGGTTGAAAGAGGTTGCTTTTCTAGGGCTTATAGTGTCGGGTGATGGCATTAAGGTGGATCCTAAGAAAATGGAGGGGATTAGAAATTGGCCCAGACCGTTGACTTCATTCGGACATTAGAAGTTTCTTGGGTTTGGCAGGTTATTACCGGAGGTTTGTAAATGACTTCTCTTATATTGATTCTCCTATGACTAAACTAACACAAAAGAAGGCAAAATTTATGTAAACCGATGAATGTGAGAAGAGTTTCCAAACTTTGAAAGATAAGCTTGTCTCCGCTCCTATCTTGTCTCTACCTGAAGGGTTGGAAGGGTTTGTTATGTATTGCGATGCCACAAGAATTGGTTTGGGGTGTGTTTTGATGCAAAATGTTAAGGTGATAGCATATGCCTCTAGACAACATAAGGTGTATGAGAAGAATTATCCCACACATGATCTTGAATTGGCGGCCGTGGTATTTACTTTGAAAATTTGGCATCACGACTTTTATGGGGTTCATCTTGATGTGTTTACCAACCACAAGAGTCTCCAATACGTGTTCACCCAAAAAGATTTTAACTTGATACAAAGAAGGTGGTTAGAGCTCCTTAAGGATTATGATATGAGTGTGCATTATCACCCTAGCAAAGCTAATGTTATGGTAGATGCTCTAAGTAGGGTGTCTATGGATAGTCTAGCTCATGTTGATGATGGTGGCAAAGAAGTGGCTAGAGAGGTTCACAGGTTGGCTAGATTGGGGGTTAGGTTGGATAACGTTGATAAAGGTGGTGTAGTGGTTGTTGATGGTTCTAACTCTTCCTTGATTGAGGAGTAAAGGCGAAACAAGATCTTGACCCTGTCTTGCTAGAGTTGAAGGCCTTAGTGAAAGATGATAAAGTGGAGGTTCTCTCCCAAGGGGGAGATGGTGCCCTTAGGTACCAAGGTAGATTGTGTGTGCCAAATGTGGGTGATTTGAAAGAATTGATCTTGCAGGCCCATAATTCATCCTATTCCATTCACCCCCTTTCTAAAAATATGTATAGAGATTTGATGGAGGTGTATTGGTGGGGTGACATGAAGAGAGACATTTCCAAGTTCATATCCAGATGTCACAATTGCCAACAAGTGAAAGTCAAACATCAAAGGCCAAGTGACCTAACCCAAGATATAGAGATTCCTACTTGGAAGTGGGAGGAGATCAACATGGATTTTGTGGTTAGGTTGCCTAAGACTAGGAAACATTTTGATTTGTTTGGGTTGTTGTGGATAGAATGATAAAGTCGACTTACTTTTTACCGATCAAAACTAGTTATGGTGCCGGAGATTATGCCAAGTCGTATATACATGAGTTGGTTAGATTGCATGGGGTGCCCTTGTCTATCATTTTGGATCGTGGTGCTCAATTCACTTCTCACTTTTGAAAGTCCTTCTAAAGAGGTCTTGGACCAAGGTTAAATTTAGCATGGTCTTTCATCCTCAAACGGATGGTCAAGCAGAGAGGACTATCCAAACTCTTGAGGATATGCTTAGAGCTTGTGTTTTGGATTTTAAGGGTAATTAGGATGAACATCTCCCACTCATTGAATTTGCTTACAACAATAGCTATCACTCAAGCATTGGTATAACTCCCTTTGAAGCTCATTATGGTAGGCATTGTAGGTCCCCGGTTGGGTGGTTTGAAGTGGGAGAATGGCGTTGCTAGATTCGGATTTGGTCATGGAAGCCTTGGAGAAGGTAAGGTTGATTAGGGAGAGATTAAGAATAGCCCAAAGTAGACAAAAGTCCTACTCCGATGTGAGGAGAAGAGATCTTGAGTTTGAAGTTGGTGATTGGCTTTACTTGAAAGTCTCACCTATGAAGGGTGTAGTTCGATTTGGCAAGAAAGGAAAATTAAGCCCAAGATTTGTGGGTCCTTATAAAGTTTAGAGGAGAGTGGGTATGGTTGCTTATGGAATTGCCTATGGAGATATATGGTTTATCCGGTCTTCCATGTGTCCATGTTGAGAAAGTGCGTGGGTGACCCAAGTGCTATAGTGCCGCCCTTGGATGTTGTGAGTGTTGTAGAAGATAATTTGACTTATGAGGAGGTCCCGATGGAGATTCTGGATAGACAAGTAAAGAGGTTGAGAAACAAAGATGTAGCTTTCGTCAAGGTCCTTTGGAGGAATCAACAAGTTGAAAGTGACACATGGGAAGCCGAGGCGGACATGAGAAAGCGATATCCATATCTCTTCCACACTACTCAAGCCGAAGGTACTAATTTAAGTCCCCTATATGATTTCAAGTCTTAAGTTTCAGCCCTCATGTCATTTTGCATGCATTCATGTTCATGGTAACAAGTTTATGGTGATTTTTTGACATTCATGTTGAGATTTTTTGAAAATGATGTTTAAGTGCAATTGTTGCATTCATGTCGGGCTGAAATCTTCATGATTACTTCTCTCATGCTTGTTTATTTGACATTCGAGGACGAATGTTCCCAAGGGGGAGATATTGAAACGCTACAAAAATGTATTTCGAAAATGCCCATAATCGTAATTTCCTTATACCTCAAATCCATGTGTGATATCGAATATCCGACTTCGTATTCTTGATCAGGTGGCAAAGTTGAGTGGGAAATAGGTAAACCCGAATTTTAGAAGACCCTAGCAAAAAATAATTTTTGCTAATTTTCATAAAACAGTGTCTGTCCGGCCACGTTTACACATGAAAACTTATAAGCTCATAAAAAGGTATATCAACAATCTCTATATTGAGACATGGATTCCATCAACTAACTAATTATTTCACCAATATGTATTATTATCATCCAACTTATCAGACATATCGACCCATCTTAGAATCTCACCTTTTAATAAACCAAAATGATAATTAATATATACAACTCACAATCATTATATCAGGATTAAGAATATAAGTACATTAAGTAGTTTAGAGAATATGTTGTTGTCAGTCAGTCCTAAATATCTATCTCTATTTGGTCCCGTTCAATACATATAAAATGTACTAGCACGATTTATCTAATATCGTGCTACAATCTTCCCGATGGTTTGTCCAAATTTCCATCTAGATTGTGAACTACTACCTCCGTTCCATATTATATGGTCATCTTTGTATAAATATTTACCCCATATTATATTAGATCTTACTAAATTATGATACAATTAATTATTTTTTTCTTATTCTACCCCCACCATTAATAAGTGTATTAATGACTTTTTCTAACTCAATTTAATTTTCATTAATATAAATAAAGGGTAAAATGGTAAAGTTCACTAGTGCATTAATGATTTCTTAATAATTGTGTAAAATGAAAAGTGTCCACATACTATGAGATAGAGGGAGTATAATTTTAACTTATAAGAACCGATGATTTGATCTTCTGTGTATAAGTTTAAACTCTATACACCAAATCTCCTACTATATAAGTTGAGAACATTTATATAACAAATCGATCTATTTAATGTAACACTTTATTAAATTATATAAATAAATAAATAATTTTTCAATAAATAATACTATATCTAAACGCATGGTCAATAATATATCCTAACTATATCCATTTTATATTACATCATTTGTATTCAAAATTACTCATCATACAACTTTTACAAAAAAAAATAAATACAACAACAACATGAATAATAGTTAAAAAATTTAACTCCAGGTCATTTTAGTCCATCAAATTATAAACCATAATCATTTTGAATTCCAAATAACATTAATACAATCAATTTGTATCCAAAATCATTGACCCTTTTTTCTTTAGCATTATATACAAAAAAATAAAATTTGTATCACTTCATAGCACACCATTTGTATTCAAAATTACTCATCAGTCAAATTACAAACCATAATCACTTTGAATTTCAAATAATATTAATAAAATCAATTTGTATTAAAAAAGAATTGTCCTTATCCTTTTTCTAAAGAACTGATCTCAAGCAATACCACATGACTTTCCAACTTTTTCTCTTGAATAAAATTGTATCTAACACATTTCAATTTTTTTAATTCAAATTGTATCCAAGTCAAAATAATTGTATCTATCTCAAATTATATTATTTGTACTCAAATCAACTCAGGTATATACTTTATTGTAAAAATAACCAGAAGAGCTATTAGCAAAAACAAAAAGACGTAATTCTGGTTCTCTCGGTGAATGCTAGCTTAACGTGCACCGTCCATGGAGAAGAGAGCTCGAAAACCAACCCAAAAAGCTATTATGGCACAGGAGACCAAGCTACAAGTGGGTAATCCACAAAGAAAGAAGAATCTGAAAGCCAAAGCTACTCCATCAGTAGATCGAGAGGTACTCACACCTTCTGAAAGTGAGGAAGAGGGAAGCTATGGGAAGAATCCAACTATTGAGGAACCGATATGAACACAGAAGAGCTGAGATCTGATTCTGCGTCAATGCAATTGTGTGGAGGACTGGATAGAGGTAACACTAATGGAATAGTAAAAACTGCAGGAAATAAAATAGTGCAAGCACAACAACAATGGGAGGAGATCATACAAGCTTCAAGTAGTGGAAGCAAGCTATCATGGGCAGATGAAGTTGAAACAGAAACTGTTCAGATTGCAAAACCCTCTGTATGGGATAATTTTGATATAGGAAAAATATCAAATGCTGGATTTAAACTAGAGTTTGTTGCTCCTGAGATTCATGGTACATCAACTGTTTGTTAAATTGCCTTAGAGGATATCAGTACTGAATTAGACTACTGGAAGAATGTAGTCGTATGTTACGTATTGGGTGCTCATTCACTATTCTCAGTGTTGAATGGGTACATTAGGAGACAATGGGGAAGTATGGAATAAATAAGATCTCTATATTAAAGAATGGAATTGTGCTGACAGGATTTGACACTGCTAAGGGGAAGGATACAGTGATTCAAGGAGGGATCTATCATTTTGATAATAAGCCATTCATTGTAAACGCTTGGTAGCCAGATATGGAATTCACAAGGGAGGAATTGTATACAGTTCCAGTATTGGTCAAAGCTGCCAGGACTAGATTTCAAATATTAGAGCCCAAAAGGTTTAAGCAAAATTGGTAGCTTAATTGGTAAGCCTATGATGGTGGATAATCATACCGAAAAGAAGATGGGACTGAATTTTGTGAGGCTTTTAATAGAAGTAGAAATGAAGGCGAAGTTGCTAGATAAAGTGTTTTTTAAGAATGAGAAGGGGATACTAGTGGAACAAAAGGTTCAATTTGAATGGAAGCCATGCCTATGCAGTTACTGTAAAATGTATGGACACGATGAAGAAGCTTGTAGGGTAAAGAAAGGTAGGAAGAATGAAGAGACTAAGCATCCTCAAGATCAAGGTCAAAAGGAAGGGGCACCTACGGTGAAGGATGATGGCACAGGCAAAGCACAAGTGGATATAAAAGAAGGGATAATACAAGGAGTAATCATAAACCACAACAATCAGGGTGGATAACTCCCACAAGCAGGAACAATAAACCAAGCCAACAGATTCCAACTCGAATGGAGGAAAGTGTGTAGACAGTGAAGTTTTGTTGATGAAATTCATATTAAATATGAATTAAATCTTAAATTCATGATGCATTGATCAAGTCAAATTATGGGTTAATAAGGTTGGATTGAAATTCAAATTAAAATGATATGACTTAAACGAAGCCTAAATTACATTTGGGCTAGTCCGTTAAGTCTACAAAATGAGTCCACTCACTCTTCAAGACCAAGGTCCAAATCCCTTAAAATACTTGGTTCAAAGTGCCCCTAAAACCCTAGCTCAAACCTATATAAAGTAGTCTTCATAAGACCAAAGGGGACACACAGAAATACATAGAGAATCCTTGCTCTTCAGTGGTGATCTGCAAGTCTTTTGCATACAAAGAAGTCTTCATCAACAAGTGCTGAGCCGCAAGTGTGTCATCGATTCAAGAAAAAGGTAACATCTTGAGTTGAAGATCGTGAAGAGAAAAAATCAGAGGATTATATCTTTTGTTTGCATTTTATAAAGATTGTAACCTTCGCACAAATTATTGAAATAAATATCATTGTTTGTCGCTATTTTCCTTTCTTCATTGCTATTTTTCAGGAACGAAACCTAGTCGCTTACAAATTGGCACGCCCAGTGGGACCAAATCTGCCCTTCATCTCTTCTATCATAAATCAAATATGCAACTCTGAAGCTACGAAACCGCAAAGGTGAAAGAAAGAGTACTTCAAGTCTCGTCTTGAAGTTTCATCAAATCTACACTTTGACAAGCCTTGAAGCAGGGGACATTTGTAGACATAGAAATTTTGTAGACTCTACAAAATTAGTCCTATTTCAATTAGGGTTTCTTGGAGGCTACTCTACCCTAAACTCTAATTTATGCCTATATAAAGGGTATAATATTTCCTTGAAAAGGCATCTCAAATATCCATAGGGAGATCAAAATAGTCAAAATCGTCCTATGTTCGAGAAATACGCCACTAACGGCCCTCAAATCACGGAGAAATCTTATGAGATCTTATGAGAGAAGAATCAAGAGTGATCCAGATCTGTACCCACATGCTTATCAAAAAAATTATGTTTCTTCATATTTTATTTGTGATGTCAATTTCTTTTCCATCACTCTAAATTTTTTGTAAACAAATTGGCACGCCTAGTGAGACAATCTTTACCTCTCATCTCTTCTCTTCAAAGAAAAATCAAGATCCAGGAACTTTGAGATGTCTTCCAAAAAGGTCAACTCAAAATCCACATCCGTAAAAGCCATTGGATCCAAATTCTCTATTATTGTAGAAAATATCCTTGATGTTTCTATAGGAAGCATAGGGCCGTCACGAGGAACCAAGCCAAACTGCTAGGAAACAAGCCTCGAAGGTGACTACAAAAGCCAAATCTGCTTCTGTCTTTGGTTCATCTCCCACAAAAATCGTAAAAGAAAATGATGATACTGTCAAAATGGTTGAGAGGGCTCTTGTTCAATTGAGCTTATCTACCTACAAAAAGTCCTTTACTTTCGCCAATGCTGATGTTTTGGACATTGAATCTATGCCACATAACATATCTGCATCCCATGTTTGGGAAAATAGATGTTATTCTCCATCGTCTATAATGGTGATGAATGCGATGGTGACTACTGCTTCGTCCGTAGAGGAACAACTTGCAAGCTTGACAAGAGCTATTGAAGGTTTGACCAAATATGTTCAAGATCAAGATGCTTGAATTGTCAAGTTAACTGTTATGGTGGAAGGCATAACGAATGAAGAATCCAGTCATGCACCTAGAAAGTGTCCGCAAATACAAGAAACAGTGGATTATCCTGCAAAGCAAGTGGAATAGCTAAAGAGATCCATGTTTCCTCTGAAGGAACGATCCCGATTGACCAAATCAAGGAGTTTATCATGGGGACCATTAAGGACAAGTACGAGGTTGCCGCAAAATCTTCTCTCACATATGCAAAATCATACTCTGCAAGGATTGATAACTTGAAGATGCCTACTGGCTATCAACCCCCAAAATTTCAGTAGTTTGATGGTAAAGGAAGTTCAAAACAGCATGTGGCACACTTTTTTGAAACATGCAATAATGTGGGGACATACGGGGATTACCTCGTTAAACAATTTGTTCGTTCCCTTAAGGGAAATATTTTCGATTGGTACACAACTTGAGCCTGGTTCCATTGAAAGTTGGGAACAAATGGAACAAGAATTTCTCAACCGCTTCTATAGCACGAGACGTACCATAAGCATGGTGGAACTTACGAACACATGTCAACGAAATGAAGAACTAGTTCTTGAGTTCATCAATCGATGGAGGCACGCAAGTCTAAACTCGAAGCTTTGGGTATAGAGATGTGCATACAAGGAATGCATTGGGGTCTTCGCTATATTTTACAAGGTATAAACCCTAGAACATTTGAAGAATTGGCTACTCACACTCATGATATGGAGCTAAGCATGGCACCAGCCAGAACCGAAAGGCTACCCATCCAAGAACTCCGCAAAGGCAAAGAAAAGAAAGAGTTCAAGAAAGTGGGAAGATACATGCCTAAGGATGAAAAAAAGAGTCCATAAGCATTAATGCTTCTCCTATGAAGTTCACCAAAAAGGTAAGCAATACGCAGAGCGTAAAGACGACCTCTCTGAAAGATAAGACTAATCAAAAACTGACCTTAAAGGAAATGCAACAGAAGAGTTATCCATTTCTTGACTTGGACATCGCTGCATTCTTTGATGAACTCCTTGAGATGAAACTCTTTGAGTTACCAGAGATGAAACGACTGACTGAACAGGGAGGAGTGATGATCCAAAATACTGCAAGTACCATTGATTAGTTGGGCATCCTATTGAGAAATGCTTTGTCTTTAAGGATAAAATCATGGACTTAGCTCGGGAAGGAAAGATTAAACCTGAAGATGAGAAATCAAGTTCAAATCAAGTCATGATCTGCAATTTTGTAGAAGGGCACGACATAGAAAAGATGAATCCAACAAGAATGATTAAGTATGGAGATTTTGATCCCATTCATGTCGGTGGATTGTTGCCTCTTTTCATACTAAGCGATGTGGCTTCTGTAGGAGGAGAATCGGCAAAAGAAGATGGAGACGAAGAAGATCATCTTGGTGATCATGGATGGACTCTCGTGATTCATCATAGACATCGTAAAGCAAGTTCACATAAGGAGTCGACTAAGAAATATATCCGGGGAAAGATGGTGAGAAGGCCCCAAAGAAAAAAGTTGATTGTGTGCTCGAAGGATGAGGAAATGAAGGTGCATCAATACCAAGAGTTGCATCGACCGACTACATTTGGAGATTATCTAACAAGCTGGTTCCACGCCAAGACCACATGTGATGGCACAAAAGCTTTATGCTGTAATATTGATGAGAAGGAAGCAAAAAATGCAACTTTGTCATATCCATCACTCAAAGACCTTCCAAAGTCAACCCCTGAGGCTGAGGATGTATGCATGGACAAATTTACATTCTCCGATGATGATCTTTTACTTGGTGACATGCCTCATAATCGCCCTTTGTTTGTGGTTGGTTTTGTGTGTGAGCAGAGAATAAATAGAATCCTAGTAGACGACGGGTCTGGGATCAACATCCTTCCTATTCACACAATGAAGGAACTTGGGATCTCAACAGCGGATCTTATTGAAAGTCGCTTAATGATCCAAGGATTTAACCAAGGAGGACGAAACGCCATAGGGGTTGTCAAAGTGGACCTCGCTATTGGAGAGTTACAATCAAGTGTGAGGCTACATGTAATTGATGCGAAGACTAAATATAACATCTTGCTCGGAAGGCCTTGGGTACATGAGAACAAAGTGGTTCCATCTACCCACCACCAATGTCTGAAGTATTATGAGGATGGAGTCATAAAAAGGATTCTTGCAGATGATAATCCCTTCAATGAAGACGAAGCACACTTTGCCGATGCAAAGTTTTACTTGAAGAAATATGCCGCAAAAGTTGATAGTGTTGCAACCAAAGACGTTGAACACCCAAATAAGAAGGCTGACATATATGTTGCCAAGATCAAAAACAAGGGAGGCTCAAAGCTCAACAATCTAGACAAGGTACCTAACCTAAATGGTGCTTCATCAAGTAAAACAGAGATACCCATTCTCTGTTACACTCCAATGGCCAAGAAGAGTGAAAGATACTCTCTCAAGTTGCAAGGAGATGCACTAGATAGATTGACCCTTCCTCTTAAACAAATGGATATGATAAGTCATCCACAAATTATTTGGAAAGTTTGTGGCTCCTAAATCATTACAAATGAGGCACTCCCAACGAAGCATATAGATGAAGGTTTCGACCCTAATGCTTATTGATTGTTGGGAAAAGCTGGATACGATCCTAATGAACCATCAAAATTAGGGAATCTTCCATTAGAACCCGCTATGAGGTGACAACGTGAAGGTATAGGATATGAACAGCCTCCACCAGTCCGCATTTTCATTAGAAGGGCTAGCAATAACTATATCACTGCAAATAATGAACTTGTTTCTTCTGACAAAAGGCCTTCTGTCTTTGATCAACTTGGAAACTCAACAATGAGAATTTCCGTATTTGAGAGGTTAGGGCCATTAAAGAAGAAAAATAAGCTTTGGGGAAACTCTGGGGGTATTAAAGCTTCTACTTTGCCTAAATCCAAAAATATTCCTAAGGATTTTCAAAGTCTGATCCCTTCTAGAATAAGGCGGCAAGTGAACCTTGTGGTTTCATGTGGAGAAGTACTGAAAGAAAAATCACATGTTGTGGTTCACACCAAGCAACATGATGAAGATGAGGAAAGTGTTGGCTCTTCATATCACATTACTACACGAGATGAAAGGTGTAATTTGACTCCAAGTAAAGTTGATGAAGACTTGGAGGATGCCTCTGGTGTTACCATATACCTTTTAATGATAGCAAACCTCAAGAAGATGAAGATGCTAAGGATGTGCCACCCGAACTCAAAGAAGGAGTGAAGGCAACAGTTGATGCGCTGAAAAAAGTCGACCTCGGCACTGATGAAGATCCAAGACCTACCTTTGTGAAGGTTTTACTTGATGGTGATGAAGAGAAGGCCTACATTGACTTACACAAAGAATACAAAGACGTATTCACCTGGAGTTACAAAGTAATGCCTGGATTAGACCCAAAGGTAGTGGTCCATCATCTTGCTGTCAAAAAGGGTGTACGTCCTGCAAAGCAAGCTCAACGACGCTTTAGGCATGAACTGGTTCCTGTAATTGAAGCTGAGGTTAACAAGCTTGTTGAAGTTGGCTTCATCCGTGAAGTTAAGTATCCTACATGGATCTCAAGTATCATCCCCGTACAGAAGAAAAATGGACAAATCCGAGTTTGTGTCGACTTTAGGGATCTCAATAATGCATGTCCCAAAGATGAATTTCCACTACCTATCCTAGAGCTTATGATTGATGCCACTACGGGGTATGAGAAAATGTCTTTTATGGATGGTTCATCCAGCTATAATCAGATCCGCATGTTGCCAAAGGATGAGGAGCTTACTGCCTTTCGCACACCTAAGGGTATTTACTGCTACAAAGTGATGCCGTTTGGATTGAAGAATCCTGGAGCAACATACCAAAGAGCTATGCAAAATATCTTCATATTCTTCACAAAAATTTTAAATGTTACGTTGATGATTTGGTGGTGAAGTCAAGAAAAAAGGCGATCATTTGTATGACTTGAGAATGGTGTTTGATCTACTAAGAAGGTATCAACTCATGATGAACCCTTTGAAATGTGCATTTGGAGTTACCTCTGGAAAATTCCTTGGCTTCATCGTACGACATCGGGGTATAGAAATTGATCAGGTCAAAATAGATGTGATTCTGAAGATGGTCGAGCCAAGAAATATCCATGAACTGAAAAGCCTTCAAGGTAAGCTAGATATCTTAGGAGATTCATATCAAATCTGGAAGAGAAGTGCCAACCATTCATTCGCCTCATGAAAAAGGGAACTCATTTTGAGTGGGACTAAGCATGCAACACTACTTTCAAGAGCATCAAGTCTTACTTGATGAGACCGCAAATTTTCGCAGCTCCTGTTCCTGGAAAACCATTGACACTATACATATCAGCTTAAGAAAGATCAGTGGGGACACTTTTACCCCAAGAGAATGATGAAGGGAAGGAAAATTCCCTTTACTACTTGAGCAGGATGATGATGCCAAATGAGTTTAAGTACTCACCGATTGAAAAGTATGTTTGGCCCTAGTCTTCTCAATTTAGAAGATGAAACACTACTTTCAAGCTCACATCGTCTATCTTATTTCTAAAACAAATCCCATTAAATTCGTGATGTCAAACCTGTCCTCAATGATCGACTGGCAAGATGGTACCTTCAATTTCAACAGTTTGAGATTGTATACGTTCCTCAGAAGGCTATGAAAGGGCAAGCATTGGTGGACTTCTTAGCTAAACATCAAGTACCTGATGTTTGGGAGCTAAGTAATGAATTACCTGATGAAGATACAATGGTCGCAGATATTCAACCACCTTGGAAAATGTATTTTGATGGCGCCTCACATCGCGAAACAGCTGGTGCTGAGGTGATATTAGTCAATCCACAGAGGAGATCTTGCCGTACTCCTTCACCTTGATGCAATGTTGCTCCAATAATGTTGTAGAATATCAAGCATTGATAGTTGGGCTTGAGATGGTTGTCGATATGAAGCAATTGCAATTGCATGTTTTTGGGGACTCTAAATTGGTTGATTAATCAATTATTAGGTAACTATGAAGTCAAGAAGCTAGAGTTGTGTTCCTATCATAATTATGCACAGAAGTTGATTGGATGGCTCGGAGACGTGACTCTTCAACATGTTCCAAGAAAAGAAAATAGGAAAGATGATGCCTTAGCTACTTTGGCTTCAACATTGACCTTGCCCAACCAAGCACAAATCACTATTGGTCAAAAATGGATAGTACCACTTGAGGAGGATGAGAATGAGGGTGAAGAGAGCAATCTCGAACAGCTTGTAGCCATTTCCGAGGCTAAGAAAGTCTATTGGAGACAAGTTATCATTGATTACTTGTGCTACAATATATTTCTAGAAGATCTAAAAAGAAAGGTCGAAATCCGTCATCGTACTCCTCGATTTCTTTACTACAAAATACTTTGTATTGAAGATCATTCGAGGGAGTACTTTTGTGTTGTTTGGGAGATGAAGAGGCAACTCAGGCAATGCAAGAAGCACATTCTGGAGTTTGTGGGTCACATCAATCTGGGCCAAAAATACACTTTCACATAAAAAGAATAGGATATTATTGGCCAACAATGGTGAAAGATTGTTCATTTTAGGCTCGAAGATGTCAAGCAAGTCTAACTTCATGTGAATTTTGTGCACCAGCCTCCTAAAGTACTACATCCAACAATTCCATCTTGGCCATTTGATGCTTGGGGGCTAGATGTGGTTGGATCGCTACCAAAATCTTTTGGAGGCCACCTATACATCTTGGTGGCAACAGATTACTTGTCAAAATGGGCTGAGGTTGTAGCCCTCAAAGAAGTAAAAAAGGAGAATGTTGCACATTTCATCAGGGTGAACATTATCTAACATTTTGCCATTCCTAGTTATATAATAACAGATAATGGAAAGTCATTCACCAACAAATTGATGGATAAGATCTGTAATCTTTTTAGCTTCAAGCAACATAATTCATCTATGTATTATGTTGATGCAAATGGACTGGCCGAAGCATTTAACAAGACTTTATGCAACTTATTAAAGAAGGTCGTCTCCAAATCTAAGAGGGATTGACATGATAGAATGGAAGAAGCTATTTGGGCATATCGGACGAGTCATCGCACACCAACTCAAGCAACCCCATACTCTCTTGTTTTTGAAACTGAAGCAGTCCTTCCGCTTGGATGCCAAATACCATCATTGTGGCTTGCCATCCAAGAAGGACTTACTGAAGAGGAAAATGCTCGTCTGTGCCTTGAAGAGTTAGAAGCTCTTGGTGAGAAGAGGTTGGAAGCGTAACAAAGCCTTGAATGTTATCAAGCTCGTCTTTCTCGTGCTTTCAATAAAAAAGTACGCCCCAGGTCCTTCCAAGTTGGTGATCAGGTCCTTGCAGTAAGAAGACCAATCATCACATCTCATAAATCGGGAAGCAAGTTCACCTCGAAATGGGATGGTCCATATGTCACCCAAGAAGCTTATTCAAGTGGAGCTTACAAGCTTGTAGATGCAAATGGCTTGCAGATTGGTCCCATCAATGGAAAGTTCTTAAAGAAGTACTATTCTTAAAGCCGCATCATACTCTTGGTCCGCAAGAGTATAAACTGTGTATCGCACCCCAAAAAAAAGGCATAAAAAAATGTGTCCGCTAGGTTGAAAATCTTGAAAGAGGTGGCCTAGGAAAAAATTAGGACAAAAAAAAAGAAAAACTTTTACTCATCTTCTAAACTATGATATGACTTGATCCTCTTCATTCAGGTACGTAGGCAGCCTAGAATATTTGTTTTTCCAGGTCCAGTTACAAGAGTAAAAGAAAAAAACGGGGTACATGTCGTTACATGATCATCATATTAATATTTTAAGTGAAGGATAAGTTAAAAAACTCTAAGCATAAGTTAGGTTCTTTTAGTAAAGTATGCAATGCTGAAGAGCATGGGTGACTTAAAAAAAAAAGCACTCTGATAAATTCATAAGGCCTATGGCTGAAACTTTTGTGTGGATTAAAGTTTATGAAGTGATCTTTCCAACAAAAGGAGAATCTCATGATTTAGACGCTCCAGCTCCGAGTTATGATTTTTCTTCGGTAGGGTGCACGAAATTAAAAAAATCGAGCCTGGCAGATTCTAAGTTAACTTCGAAGGCAAATTTGTACTAATCCGTAAATCACAAGGCTTTGATTTTTGAAGAAATTAAAGTTCGTGAAGTGATCTTTCCAACAAAAAGAGAATCTCGTGATTTCAACGCTCCAGCTCCGAGTTATGATTTTTCTTCGGTAGGCGCGCGAAATTAAAAAAATCAAGCCTGACAGATTCTAAGCTAAATTCGAAGGCAAATCTGTACTAATCCATAAATCACAAGGCTTTGATTTTTGAAGAGATTAAAGTTCGTGAAGTGATCTTTCCAACAAAAAAAGAATCTCATGATTTCGACGCTCCAGCTCCGAGTTATGATTATTTTCGATAGGCGCGCGAAATTAAAAAGATCAAGCCTAGCAGATTCTAAGCTAACTTCGAAGGAAAATCTTACTAATTCGTAAATCACAAGGCTTTGATTTTTGAATAGATTAAAGTTTGTGAAGTGATCTTTCCAACAAAAAAAGAATCTTATGATTTCGATGCTCCAGCTTCGAGTTATGATTTTTCTTCGGTGGGCGCGCGAAATTAAAAAGATCAAGCCTGACAGGGGTTCTAAGCTAACTTCAAAGGCAAATTTGTACTAATCCGTAAATCACAAGGCTTTGATTTTTGAAGAGTTAAAAAGTTTGTGAAGTGATCTTTCCAACAAAAAAAGAATCTCATGATTTCGATCCTGTAGCTCTGAGTTATGATTTTTCTTCTGCAAGAACTCGAAGCTGAAAAATCAAATATGCCAGGTTCTAAGCTAATTTTGAATAAATCTGTACTAATCCGTAAATCACAAGCCTATGATTTTTGGAGAGATTGAAGTTTGAGAAGTTATCTTTCCAACAAAAGAAGACTTTCACGATTTGAACACTCTAATTTCGAGTTATGAATTTTCTCTTATAAGCATACAAAGCTGAAAAGTTTAGTATGACTATTGTGAATTCGAAATATAATCAAAAAGCCAAAAAAAGGAGAGAATTGAAGATGAGACAATTCATACTAAAAGATAAGTCACCAGTTATTACTTTTTTTTAAAAAAAAGGGACAAATCACTACATCGCAGTAAGTAAGGAAATAAACAAATGAATCCTAAGAAAGAATTTAAACTATGGAAATAGCTTGAAGTTAGAATGTTTTGACGGCTTGTATCAACTGCCTCTTCTAGCTTGGATAATCTTTCTGCTTCACCATGAGACAACGTATGGTTCACCTCAATGGTATAAATCTCTCCCTCGGTCATGGTGATGATCTCTTAAGTTTTGGACAGTTTCTCTTGATGTCTACCAAGGAGCGTAATGATCTACTATCTCTTAGAGGTCAAGGTGGCTATATCTTTCTCCACATTTGCAAGAGTTACTTGGAGCTTCCCTATGGATCCATCCAACTTTTCATATTCCAACCTTGGATCATCAAGAAGCTTTTGTGCATCATGAAGGGCCTTCTTATATGATTCTTTAGTCATCTTTGATGGTCTCAGAGCATCATACTCTGCATATGACTTGAAAAAATTCTCAATAAGATCCTCCAAAGTAGAAGTATCAATGATGTTGACCCTTTTGATTTCATCGAGAGTTGAAGCAATACTCGATTCTAATTCAGTAAAACCATCCGAACCCGAAGAAAATTATGTAATCCATCCATACAACGCAGTCCACATCTCAGAAACAAAGGTTGATTTGACACGAAAAATGATTTCTTGTGGATCAAAAGGTGGAATGCTAGGCAACAATGGCCATGAAGAAGGTTGGAACAACTTTGGACGTGAGATTTGATCGGCAATAACTTCAATAATATCGGTGCCATTTGCTTGGGGAAGTTTCTTGACATTTATAGAAGTGGAAGGTAAGACTATATTTTGTGGAAATATTCCATCTTTAATAGAAGACTGATCATTGCCAAGATCATCAAAGCCCATAGCAATATCTGCAATCACATCATCACAAAGATCGTTGCCGTATAGATCTTGAGGTCCAACTAAAAAAAATGAAAGAAAAAGAGACCAATGAAATTTTTTGGTTACAGAAGATTTAGTATAGGTGAAAAGAAAAGAAAAGAAAAGAAAGAAAAAGGAGGACTCTACCCGTTTTGCTAAATCAGACAATGATGCAGAGTTTGGATCCTCATCCACAAAGGTGTTATCGTCAATGACAATTGTGTGTAGATCGCAACAAGTGTCATCTAGCTCCTGTGCCTTTCTTTTTAGACATTTCCAGTGATGATCCTTACTCTCTGTTGAAATAGAAGGCATTAGCTTTACCAACACCACCTGACGAAGTAGCATGTGGGAATTGTTGTCAACTTTTGAAGCAGCGGTGGTCACCTTTGAGGCTAATGTGAGGCACCTCAATTTTGATTTTGGTGTTTTGGACTTGGATAAAGTCTTGATGACTTGCGGAATATCGTTTGACTTCACCCCAGGCTTGGAATAAGAATGTGGCTTTTCTTTCGATTGATCAGAAGCCCCTTTAGATGACATGGGCGTATGGTCCTACTTTGAAATTTTCAAAATGGTATGCCGACTTTCTTTTGAAGGATTTATCCTATGAGATGGCCACCAATCCGCATACTCACAAGTCATTAATGGAGCGCCTTCTAATGGCCACGTCGAGATGATGACTTTTGAAAAAGTACCAAGTCGAAAAGAGGAATTCCAAAGTTGCACTAATGTTGACAATGTACCATCATATGGTCGTTCCATAAGATCTCCAAGGATGTCTTGACAAAAGCCAAATTGTCGACTAAATCTCGTAGGACTATAGGACTCCACTACAAAGTCTGAATCACGCCTAAGGGTGACATAGCTTGAGCGTAGACTTATGATAAATTCAATCCACGAATTTGAGAGTTGACCAACATCGATAAGGTGCAAATCTTTGCCATGTAATAGTGCCAAGTGATGGAGACGACGGGCATCATCATATTGAAATAACTTTTGAACATCAACAAAACTGAAATATTTTGCCATTTTCTCACCAGAAATCTTGCATAAGGGTATGGTTGGTTGTGCGTTACCGGCATGATGATGGGTCCCAAAATACTCTCCTAGCCATCCATATACGTAGTGTATAGGAAAAGTTATATTTTCCATATTGGAAGAAGTAGAGATATCTCTCAAGCCGCGATATATACTTGCAAGGACTGGGACTGCCAGAGAGAATTTTTCTCCATGAGCCATCAAACTTGTAGCTTTGAAAACGCTAGCACGCATGTAACCAACTTTCTTATTTGGAAGCATAAATTTGCATATCCAACAAGCGAGAAAGGTTGCCAAGTTAGTCTCATCTCTAAGCAACTCTTCCATGCCTAGCTCAACAAAGGGCACATTTTCATCATCGGTCCGTGGAAGAATATTCATGTCGATGTGTCCAGACAGATTATGGTTCAACCTTGGCTTTGTGGCGCATGCCTTTGACACCTTCTGTGGGGGATCTGCATATCTATGCGGTCCTCTGAACCAAAATGTCACCCAATCGTAGATGGACACCTCTTGGAGATCACCTTTTGCTAAGTTATAGAAGGCCAAAAATAAATGTAGACAACTTTAGGGGAGAAACAAACTTCTTTAAGCATCTGACTGGTCAATTCCTTTGCCGTAGGAATGACTTTGTCATAAAAAGGTCCCTAGATAGGAAGACCACCAATTGCTCGTAAGTACCAAAGTGATATGGATTTTTCCCCAATAAAAGTAGAAAGCGTATTGGTAGATGGGCGCCAAAGCTCACAAAAAGCATGTAGTACATTGTTGTCATAGTCGTATGTGAACAAAGAAGTATATATGCCATCGCATATCTTAACGTACTCCAAAGTCTCCTTGTGACGAGGTAGCACGTCCTCAACCATTCCCAGTAGCCAGCTATGTAGCGGACGTTTCCGAAGCCATAAGACGGAACACTCCAATTGTTAAAACACTTCTTGGAATGAGAAGATTCAACAGATGCGGCTTCCTGATGAAGTGCAGATCTCAGTAGAGGAACTTTCATGCTGGTAGCCTTACTCGAGAAGTTTCCCATGACATCGTTGGTATCCATATGTGACCATTCTTTAAGGTAAAGAGATTCATCAGGTGACCCACTAACAAAAGATAAGATGTCGGTCGCCGAAGGTTGATCCTCCAAAACTAGTGCTTTGGCATTCGGATTTCATTGGTCACTCACTATCTCTAGATGAGGATACGGCGTGTTATGGTCATAAGATTGCAGCATGTTGTGGGATCAAATCTGTAGAAAGGGGAATTAAAAGAAAAGGGTCAGATTCAGTAAGACTACGTCTAGCACAAAGACTGCGACGTCAAATTTTTGCGGTCATTTGAGGGCTAGGATCCAAATAGAAAACTGAATCAGTGTCGACGTGATCTAAATGTGATTCTCATATATGATTTAACCTTATGAAATTTCTTCCCAACGACATAAACCGTTTGTTTTTTCATCATTCCTACTTCAAGATATGGTTTTGTTTTTAAAGTTGCACAAGGCTAGCGCCAATCAGCTTATCAAAATTTTGGGTTGAGTTCAAAAAATCACCTCAGAGAATCCACAAGCCTTTTGATCGAGTTTTTTGAATATTCTGTAGCACCATGAGCGTAGTTCCTAAAAAATCAAACGGAACACGATTTAGAGTTTTCTACGTCAAGACATAATTTTTTTCGCAACGCCGCACAAAGCTAGTGCAGTCAGCTCGTCAAATTTTTGGGTTGAATTCAAAATATCACCTGAAAAAATCCGCAAGATTTTGGATCGAGAGTTTTGGATATATTGTAGCCTCACGAGTCTAGTTCCTAAAAAATCAAACGAAGGTGCAGTCACCTCGTCAAAATTTTGGGCTAAGTTCAAAAATTCACCTGAGAAAATCCGCAAGTTTTTGGATTGAGATTTTCAGATATGTTGTATCTCCACGAGTCTAGTTTTTGGAATATCAAACGAAACACAATTTAGACTTTCCTACAATAAGATATGAATTGTTTTACCACTGCAGTGTTGAGTAGGGGAAAAACTGACGAAAATTAAGGTTAAGGAAGGGACTTACTCGTAAGACATGGACTCAAGGAAGTTCGATGATGCCGCAAATTAATATTTAACCACCAAGGATACGAGGGTACATATAGATATGACGAATATGGAGATTTCAATCAAATTCCTATGAGTTATGAAAAATTAGAACTATGGAAAGTAGGATTCCTACAAATTATGGAAAACTACAAATCCAATTATGGTAAGTTTTCATAGGATCAAATTATGGTATATTTTTTATGAGTATCAAACATGGAAAAAAAATAATGTCTTGAAAGATAAGAAATATATGATGTTCCATCAAAACCATATGGAAGGTTTGGAAATCAAATGATAACGCAAGGCTAGGTCATAAGGTTTTTTCATGACCTTATTTCTCGTCCTAAATTTTCAGCTGCACCAAACAATGAAAGAAATGGTAGTTATGGCAAATTATGATTTCAAGAAAAGAAAATCATACACATATGTGTATGTTTCCGCATAAAATCATGAAAAATCGCTCCATGCAGCCAAATGTGAAAAATTTTGAGAGGTTTCTTATATAGGTGCAAAAAGGCCTCCTGATAAGGCATGCTTATATAAGGAACTAAGGTTTGAAAATCTCGCATTTTGTTGAAGTGATCAAGCAAAATTTGAGGAGAACCTATCAAAAGGGTGTTCGACATCAAAGAAGGCTATACCTAAAATTCATGCTGAAATCGCGAGTTCATAACGCTAAATTAAGATTATCAGTTGATGGTCATCCTGTAATCAATGGCCCAATTATAAAACCATTGAAATGACGAAATGAATAACATGATATAATGTTCCATAAGCCATAAGCGCTTCAAACCGAATGGGTTGCTAAATGACCAAAAAGACAAGTCACATCTTGCAAGTTTGAAGAATGTTGTCGGAAAGACTTCGGTATGTATGAATTTGAAGAAAATACTTCAACGTATCAGCATAGTCGTTCCAAACGTTATATGTGAGATCAACTGCATGGAAAAAAAACACTTGCTTCACATACTAGTACTCCAAGGCTTGTCTTTGTAGGTTTGACAAGTCAAGCACTGCGACAAGCCTCGAAGCAGGGGGCATTTGTAGACAGTGAAGTTTTGTTGATGAAATTCATATTACATATGAATTAAATCTTAAATTCATAATGGATTGACCAAATCAAATTATGGGTTAATAAGGTTGGATCGAAATTCAAATTAAAATGATATGACTTAAACGAAGCCCAAATTATATTTGGCCGAGACCATTAAGTCTACAAAATGAGTCCAACTCATACTCTTCAAGACCAAGGTCCAAATCCCTTAAATACTTGGACCAAAGTACCCCTAAAACCCTAGTTCACACCTATATAAAGGAGTCTTCATAAGACCAAGGAGACACACAGAAATACATAGAGAATCCTTGCTCTTCAGTGGTGATCTGCAAGTCTTCTGCATACAAAGAAGTCTTCATCTCCAAG
>JAPFFP010086695.1:0-21512 GCA_026153255.1 Solanum medicagineum | reverse complement strand
ATAAGCTCATTTCATCATCATAACATCATTCATATCATATCTCATGCTTTGGACCTTCAATTTCACAAGAAACCCTAACTAGACATTTTATCAAACATTGGAGGGTGTAATGGGGGTAAAAGACCATGCAATTTAGAGATGAAATCATATAAGAAAATCTGTTGTAAAACCATCAATCAACACCTTGAAACACCCCTAAGATATTCACATTCCCTAATCAAATCCAACATTAGATCCAAGATTTGGATCTCAAAACATGCTAAAACAACCATACTTTCATGAACTAAAATCATTGTCCAGTAAATTTCTCAATATATAAAACCCACATGTAAAATAAACTTTAAATCATGCAATATTAGTAAAAAAGGAGGCTTAGGCACCATGGGTGGAAGGACCCAATGATTTAACACCACATACCTTAGTTTTGGATAACTCCTTGAAAGAGATTGAAGATGGAGACTTGAATCTTGAATGAAATCCTTAAAGAAATCCTTAAGATTGGTCTTGAGTCTTGGGAACTTGAATTTAGGGTGAAGTATGAGTCTAAGTGTTTGAGTTAGTATCGGGGAATGTTTAGGCAGATATGAGGGTAAGATAAGGCTTAGTGTAGGTAAAAGTACGTATGGGAACCATTGGTCCCAAGACCCAAAGCCTTGGACCCGAAAACAAAAAAATGCACCAAAATAACGCTAGAAATGTGAAAACTTGGAACTTCGTAATTGCTAAATCTTCGCTCTTAAATTGGGGTTAGATCCTCTACCCCCTAATTTGGATCCTCTAAACAAGAATATGAAGTCATATTTTTTAGATAACGAATAGATTTTGAAATAAATGGAAATTAAAAATTCTGGGCATTCCGAGGCACATTTTCGAGCACTTTTTTGGGTTGTTACAGTTTTCATATTATTCTACCTGTTTATGTTTCATTCAACTATTTTACATACCGTACATTCTATGTACTAATGCAACTCTGTGCTGCATCATTTTATGATGCAGACAAGGATTAGAGATCGTCAACGGACGAATCGTTGAGGATCTGAGTGGTCAGCAGATTGGTGATCCTTTCTTAATTCAGAGGATTCATTACTTACATTTCATCTTGCTTCTAGAGTTAAATTTGATTAGCTTTATTTGGATCTAAGGTAGCTTGGGTCTATCTGGCACCACTTGATAGTGATAGAGGCTTCATAGACTAGAGTCAAATGTTCATGTCAAATTGTTGAGCTAGTTCTTTCTACTAGCCTTTTTACTTATTATTATCTTTTGAGACTAGATGATGATGGGCCCATTTACTTCCCTATTTTCTTTCACTGATTAGTAGAGATTATGGATTTGATGAATGTGATGAGACCAAGTGGTTTGCTTGAGGGCTAGCGATAATATTTGAGTACCGACCACGTCTTGGGTACCCTCATGGGGTGTGAACATGCTATCAAGTGTAAAACTCTTACTCAATGCCATAGAAAAGTTATGTGACACAACAAGTCTTCATAAATTATCAAGAGAATTCATAATAAATGCAGAATTTCAGTATTAAGATGATAGAATTTCTCAAATCTCAACTTCTTTTTCCAAATCTTGACTCAAGAAGATGAAAGGGCGTGTGGAAGAAGGTATTCCACACTTTGGCAAGCCTTACACACTTGGAAATAAAAGAAACAATTGAACCTCAGTCGATCCTTGCACTTGAAACGGAAATCCTAGATCTTCTTTCTCCTCTAGTATCCTCAAGAAATCCTAAGTGCGAAAAATGCTGAATAATACACCTAGGGTTTGTTTTAAGGCTTTATTCAAGCCTAAAACGTCCAAGAGTGTATTTAAATAAGAATCAAAATGAACAAAAATACCCCTCATTAAAATTTTTGTCTGAGTCTGCGAGACCCCATCTACAAGTTGTAGACCACCCCTCATAAACTAGGTGCCTGAAAATCTAAGTTACCAGAAATTGGCACACAATCCCCTTTATACGATTCGTAAACTGTTCTACAGATCATAAAATCCTCTCGTAGGTAAATTTCACGACCCAAGCCTAGGGTCTAGACGTGACACCGCGAATGAGAAGTCCAAAAACAACCCAAACAAGCCTCATAGCATATCTTGTACACATCCTTGGTTGTGGAAGTAAAAATAAACATCAACATGAGTCAAGTATAAAAAGGGAAGCGGGACTAAGGGAAGGTTTTTTTTTCATAAACATAGAATCATACGAAGAGTTAAGCTTAAAAGCATATACAAACTTAATAACCAACAAACCTCTACTTAAATGGGCGGGGGCCTAGACACTCCCCGGGCTCACCTTCATAGTAACAAATATTAAACATAAGGAATAAGTCTCAACATAACATGAAATAAATAGATATTATCCTCGGAGTTGAAGACTCACCAAAATCCTTTTTGGAGAACCAAACTAGCCACGTGGAAGAGAATGATCAAAAGGAACTCTGGTTCCTATATGGTGATATCATATAGGCATAAAGTATGCGTTAGTACGTTCGAATGTCCTAAGTATGCATGGTGCAATGCAACAAACATATAAGCCAATATATTCAAAATGCATAATCGTAATCAATGATTATATAATCTTAATATGAAATGTATGATCAATGCTTATAATAACACATGCATGTAAAACATTTAACATGCATAATATATAATACTTATGTGGGAAAAGACCTCAACTGACATAGACCAAGTAGTTGCAATTTGGAATTGAAGGCATGACACCCCCTCGGTACAATTGGCTGGGCATTACACCCCCTAGTTAGTGACCAGGCATGACACCCCTAGGCGAAGTGTGGTCTACTTGCCAAGGAAAACTAAACATGATAAATCATGATAATATGCACTAGATGGATCCACTAGTATAACAAGGGTAAATATATAATCCTATGGTGGCACATAGTTTAGAGACTAAAGACTTTATATAAGGATCCGTGAGTCGAGCCCCCATCTTAAGCCTCAATCGGTGCTAAATCAAATCCCACGGAATACTTGAAATAACCATAACTTTAACAACTTGTAAGATACATGATAACATGACTTGAGTAGCTCATAATCATGTTTTACCTCTACTAGTGAGCCTAACTTGAATATGAGAGTAGATAATAATCATACATGAACCCTTGCATTAACATGAATGACTCACAAGAGGTAAAAATCTTGAAATAGGGCACAACTCGGTCCAGAAAAATCATGGATAATTTTCATGAATTAAATACATGTTTGAAAGCCCTTAATCATTATAAAGTCACTTGACTTGTAAATCATGTAAACTACTTGAGAATTCGTGTCAATGTAATTTCATCGAAAACATGGTTGGTTCATGATACTTGTTCAAAATCATGCAACTCAAGAGTATAATAAGATGGGTAAAATCAATTCAAAATCAACCCACCAATATTGTAGTAAAACCCTAATTTGGGTATCATGAAATCCATATCAAAAGTTCATCATAGTTCATGGTTTTCAAAGCTCAAATCATGCATAGTGTCAATAGATATAAATCAACTCATGGAATAAGTTTAAAGTAGAGATTCATGCATATGCAATCAATACTTAATAAAAATCTAACATAATTTATGTTCATATTTCATAATAAAATATACTTATAAGTAATACAACTTGAAATCATGCAATTTTCGTAAAAAGAGAAGGTTGGGCTCCATGGGTGAAAGGAGCCATGGATGAAGACCTACATATCTCAAACCTTGAATTATTTGGAATGAACTTGAAGGAGACTTGAAGATTGAGATGGGTTCTTGAGTTCCAAAATTGAGCTTGAAATCATTGAATTTGAATGAGAGATTTAATAGAGCCTTGGAGAGGTTTTGGAGAGGGTTTTGGCAATAAAATGATGAACTGAAAAGTTTGGGACCTTATATGAGAATAAAAATATCAATCTTCAGCTTAGAGAGGGTGGGAAAAGACCAAAATAACTCTTCCTAAAAAATTGTAAAACGTCCCCTACGATCCCCGTTGCGAGTCGTGAACAATACTATGACTCGTAGGACCCCTCTCATAATCCTTTGTCTCAATTTTGGAGTCTCTGGAACTTTCTATGAGTGACACTATGACTCATAGCCCAGACTATGACCCAGTAACAGAGGTTTCGTAGTACAACTCTGCACTGGCAATCTTTAGTAAAATGGTCATAACTTTTTACTCCAAATTTCAAATAAGGTGACACCAGCTGCATTCGCAAGCTAATTCAAAAGGCTTTCATTTGGTACGTATAACTCATCCTGTTCTTTGTGTGCTAAATGTTATGGCCATTTAAAGTGGAATCTTGCACCAACCAACACTCAAAACTCAATTTATAGGAAAGTTTTGAACTCATCTAAGTACTAAAGGTCTCTCATGACCCTAATACACTTCCCACCTATAGAAATAATTCTTGAAACATAGGTACATATGAGTATAGAGTTATGAGGTGTCACAGTAAGGGATTCTGAAACTTGAGTTACTGAAATTTGTCACGAAACTTTCTTTATGAGTCGTGACATGCTTTACGAGTCGTATATCATTTCATATATAGGCTTTAGACTTAGAACATTTCACCAAATCTTTTGGGGTTTTACAAGACCCATTCCATGAGTCATAAACCTGGCTACAAGTCATATATATCCCTCGTAAACTTCCTTCTGTAGTTTTTCTCTGTCTTTTCTCAGCAACCTCTGCACATCCACTCTAGATCAGGTAGAAGGAATCAGAGGATGTTACAGCTTAGAAATTCATGTTTATACCATAACAAAGATTTTAAAATATTAAATACAAGCATTCACTATTGTATCATTAAATCAATTAAGCCGAAGTTTTACCATCGATCATCAACAAAATATTTGTGCATATTTAAACAATATAATTATTAAAAAGATTTACTACTGCACAGGAGGAGCAAGTTTTAGATGTGTTTGCGCTATAGATTGTATGTGTTGCTTGTTAATATATTAATTTGACTTTTTACTTTATCACCACCCCCAACATAAAATTTGCATGTGAGGAATACATTGTGGATCAAAATTAGATAAATAAGTTCACATACTCTCTATAATTTAAAATTTGAAAAATAAATAAAAGTGCTTACTCTCAAGAATATTAGTATATCAAAAATTAGTAATAATAATAATAACAGCTAACTTTTAATGAGTTACATGGAATCAAATTACTATCATTCAACACATATATCTACACATATGTAATTCATGAGTTGGTCAAACTAAAATAGTCTTCAATTCTTTTATTACATCACTAATACTAACTAGAACAACCATCATTTTATTGTCAATAAACAACGGTACTTAAATTCTTCAAAAATTTTCAACATACAACAATACTAAAGAGCAAAAAATTTAAAAACTATTTTATATAGCAACAAACTATTTCTTTTATTTATTATTGGGATGGGAACTTGATCCTTCATGGAGAACTTGAACCTATAAGTAAATTCCTTTGCTGGATTTTTCTCTCACAAATTCACAAAAATACCTATTGTCTTTCTCCATAAGGTTCCACCTACATAAGCTGCGGCATCCACCAACTAGCCATACTCTATCGTCTGACCATTTATTGACTCTTGTCTCATATTTTCTACCAACAGAGTCGCGAATAATGATACTTGGAGGGAATTCAAGTTTGTAGTCTATCACCACATCCGTTGGAATGCACTACAATCATGAGCAAAGACTTTTTAAATGAGAGTCATAAAATTAAACTATAAAACCATTCACTAGAATACATAGTAATAGAATTTTAGTTACCAGTTGACTTCTCCTTTTTGTATGAATTTTTGCAACAAAGTAAGGATTTTTTGGCTGAGCTGTGTGACCACTTTTAAATATGTATGTACCATAATGTTCAGAGACATCTCTCATATTGCAAGCAGTGTCATTTTGACATCCAGCTGAATAAAAAATGTTAACTTGCCAGGTTCACCATTTGAAATCTCATGGAAATTCACAAATACTTTATTCTTTTCATTTTACAAGGTGCTAATTTATTGAAAATGAACTTTAACGAAGGAAACAAATTTCATGAAAAATATAAAAATTTTAGAAAATAATATTTAAAATATTCTTTTTTTGCTATTCAAGACACAAATAAAATGCACCTAGGCTTGTTTTTCAACGAGCCAAAAAATAGAACCTTTTGAAAAATTGCTTATTGCCTTAAACCTTTCATTACTTTTTTAAGACGACACGATTATGTCAAAAGATACAAAGACAACATATTTGCAGCTATGTACTAACAAAAAATAATTTGAATTGTATGTTAAATAAAACAGAAGAGTTGATATAAAGATCTTTAATAATCGTGTTTACCTTTTGAACTTTGCAACTTTTTCTTACATATGCCAGCCATTTTATTCCCTTCTTCATCATCTATCTCCTCTCTTTCTTCCTCCTCCCTCTCTCTTTCCTCTTCCAGGTATCTGCGTTTTGAAGATATTGCCCTTTCATGGGTCTCTTCTTCCACTTCCACGTATCTTCTTCCTCTATTTCTGGCCCAAGTTTTTTCTATTGTCCCTGCACTTTTTTGATGTTCAACATTCATGTCTTCCTCTTTCTTTTTACCTCTAACTCCATTCTTTACACATCCATTTATTCCAAGTAATTTAAAGTCAAATACTTTTTTCCATCATAATCAAGTATTAAAAAGGCTCCATACTCTAAAATGTTATCCTCAATAAATTTCTCCCATTCGTACTGAAAATAAAAATATCTTTCTTTTTAATCATTTGAATATGCCACATATATCCAAATCGTTCCCTCAAGGAAACTTTTCTAGCTAACTTTTCATTCTTGTAAATTGTATAACCTATAGGAATTTTCTTTGAAGGAAAAAAATATTATTTTTGAAAAAAAAATAAAACAACACATATTTTTCAAAATTAAATTGACCCTATCACAAAATCAACTGCTATCAAAAGATTCTTTTTTTCAAAAAAAAAAAAACTCACAGTTTAGGAAATTTTTAGAATTCAAGAATGTAAATATTTGAGGCATTCTAAAAAATCTATTGAAAAGTTACTTCCATCAACAGTCATATATAATCTGGTCTTTGAAAATAACACATGTAATTTGTGAATCATAGATTGAAATAAATCTACATAATACTAGTATAGAGTAAGGAAATTCAGTACATATAAAATGCTAGTATAAAATTTACTTGCAGCACACGAAAGCATCTCTCTTATTTTAGCTTTCTCTCCCCTTATTCACAATCCACATCCTCAAATTGCATTACTTAAAAAAAATTGAGAAAAATAACAGATCAAATATTTGCAAATTCACATAAGAAAGAGTGAGAGAAAAAGTACTCTTAAAATATTATATAAGCGTAATTGAATATATCTTTTGCAGATCTAAATTTCACTGAGATCTTCCTTCCCATATCTACTAACCACATCTCCAAAATAAGAAAGAAACTAAACAAAAAATTTTGAAAATGATATTCCATGAGGAGTCAGCTTATTTACTATCTGTTTTGCACTAGTTTCAGGGTTAAAACTTTGAAGAAGCCCTTTTCCATGTTTACTATTGTTATCAAACTGTAAGAGTAAAGAAGAATCACTCCACAACCATAACACTATAAGTTTATTCAATTTTGAAGGAATATCATTACTTATAAGAGAGAGAGAGAGAGAGAGAGAGAGAGAGAGGGAGGGAGGGAGAGGGAGAGAGAGAGAGAGGGGACAAATAAAGTTACAAAAGTTCATGTGATTTAGGTGAACTCAATTTTTCTCAGTTTTTTAGGCATACACACACACACACACACACACAGAGAGAGAGAGAGAGAGAGAGAGAGAGAGAAGAAAGTTACAAAAGTTCATGTGATTTAGGTGAATTCAATTTTGCTCAATTTTCTAGCCGTACACTTTTAAAAATTCACATGATTCATGTGAACTCAATTTTATTACTCAATTTTTCGACATACACTTTGAAAAGTTCACATGATTTAGGTGAACTCAATTTTTCTCAGTTTGCTAGGTGTACACTTTCAAAAGTTCACGTGATTTAGGTGAACTCGGTTTTGCTCAGTTTTCTAGGCGAACACTTTGAAAAGTTTATATGATTTAGGGTGACCTCAATTTTTTTCTTAGTTTTCTAAGCGATCACTTTCAACACTTTTCTAACCCAATAATAAAATAATTTTTCCTTCCTACTCATTGCATCTGTACCACCCCCTTCAACCCTTTTAACTTCTTTTTTTCTTTTCTTTTTTTGGATACTTGTTCTTTTAGTTATTTTTTTCTTTATAAGAAAAATGAAATGAGTATTAAAAGTAACAAATTTCAGAAATTATATTTGTATAAGTATGAAACAAGTGGTATAGAATATTAAATAAATTATTAATTTAATCCATTAATTAAAATTAATTATCAAAAATTATCCATCAACTAAATAATCGAAATAACTGAATACTACGAAAAGTTTAATTTAAATTTATGAAAAGGATATTTTATGAAAGAGAGAGGGTTTGTTTTTAAAATGACCTAGCAGGTTATTATATTATTCACCACTAAAAATCATGTTCATCCTCGAACATAAACTTGTTTGGCATATTTCATGAGCCTAAAATTACTAATTTCTTTATTCTAACCATCAATTAGCGAATTATATGCTACTATGCAAATGATGGTTTCTTCTATTCTCTTATTGTTTGATAACAAAAGTGAACAAGGAAAAGGGCTTCTTCAAAGTATTCTACCCTAAACCTATTGCAAAATACATGTTCCTTGTAGTATTTCATTTTTGAAAATTTTTGTTTAATTTTTTCTTCTTATTTTGGAGATATGAGCAGCAGATGTTGCAACGAAAAGACCTCGATGAAATTTAAATCTGCAAAAGTTTAATTAAATTATATCAGAATGCGAAATCAAGTGTGATGACAGTTGCCTTTAACCCACTAATATTAAGCACTAAATAACATTTTTAACCAAAACTAAACAAATGCGAAAAGAATCACCTCCTATTATCATATAAGACAACCAAAAAATTTAAACAAAGTCTAAATATCTGTTTAATTCAAACAACATCATAATTCCTTATGTCATATTATTACATTGACTACAATTATTAGGATAGATTAAAAATTCACCAAAGAGATTTTATATAATAGATTCCAAAAAAATATATTTTTTTAAAGAAAAAGGATAATTGATACTTTCTTTACTCATAAATACCCCTTATTTTATGGGCAATGCTTATAAATATCATTCTTTCATTTTTTTGGTCTAAAATTATTGATCTTAGGCTATGTCTATGCCCTAATAGCCAAATTTACCCATGTCAAGAGCCTAGTTAGAGGACAAATTAATAGAGTTTAGATACTTTTAGTGTAGTTTTGTTGTTTCACACTAATCCTTGTCTGAGAGCGCTTATTGTTGTGCTTTTCATGTTTTTGAGAACATATGCATGTACGGGTTCATAGCTGAAAAATAAGAAAGGATGCAACTGCATAAAGGAGCATAAAAAGTCACCTAGTCCTGAAAATTGGGGAAGTTCGCGCAATGGACGAATGTAACCAATGTACAGAGGTTGATGGGTTTGAAAAGGAAGAGAAAAAGCCGCGAAATGTCACGCCGCAAGCCGAGGACCTAGATGCCACACGACAAATGGGAACACGAAGGGATCCCAAACAAGCATTTTAAGCATGCATAGCACATCGTTGGTTTTGCGGAAGCATAAAAGAGCAATAAACATATAGCACACAATTTCTAAGGGAAACGGGACTTTGGACTCATGCTATGGGGATGTTGTAAGGAAGGGGATGAGCATGAATCATGTAGAAAACAATTTCTTAGTTGTAAGAAAGGGGTTGAGCATGAATCACATAGCAAACAATTTCTAAGGGGCAGGAAGTATGACTCACGCTATAGGGAAATTGGGGACTTGGGACTTCCATATCATCACCATCACCAAGCATTTAATAGAAAAAAGGTGAGTATAGTACTAAGGGATGTCATCATAATACAAAAGCGTAAGGAGTCAATCTCAATCATACATAACCACCATAATATCCAACAACACCTCTAATTACAAATATGACGGGGGCAAAGACATCTCCTGGGCTCATCATCAAAAGATATTAACAAAAATAAATGAGTCTAAACAAGGCATAAAAGTAAGTGGAGTCTCGCCCCTGGATGTGGAGGATTCACCAAGCAATCTTCAACTGGAACGTCTAGCCGCGTGGAGGAGGAGAAGGATGGTAAGGAGCTCCGGCCCCTACATGGTTAGATCATGCAAATAAAAAGTATGTGTTAGTACTTGGAATGTACTAAGTATGTGGGATGCAAATGCATCAGAGAACATATATCATTGGTAATCAAGATGTATCATCATAAACAATGAATATAGGCTCAATATGCCATGAGAGGCAATTGCCTAAAGGGACATGCATGAAAAATCATCAAATCACATGACATCAGATACATAGTGGGAAGGGACCATAATCGACATATATGACTAAGAGAGCTATTACTTGGAATCCCAATGTTCACTCCATATCGGATAAGGAACGGTCTACTTTGCCAAGGTAGGCCTAATACTATCCTTACGACATGGCGTTTTCGGAGAGTACCACCACCTTATGGCATATCCTTTTTGGTGGGTTTTACATTTTATCCTTTCCTTACGGCATAGCCTTTTTGGTAGGTTCAACAAATAACCATACCTTACGGCACATTCTTTTCGGTAGGTACAAAGCCATGTAGGGAATTATTGTCATAAACCTATGGTGGCACATAGTTATAGGACCATGGGAGACTACCAAGGTCCTCTTGGTACAAGGTTACAATCCCACGAGAATACTTGAAACATAATCACAGTTATAATGTGCATAGTCTCAAAATATCTTAGTATCATTCTTGAAGTAGCTTATCAATCATAACTTGTAACATCAAAGTTAAGGCTTCAAAAGTTACATGTCATTCATGTTATGCTCATGAGCTCATAGCATACTTGTTATCCCCATTGTTAGTATCAACGTGCTTATCATATATATCTTGCCACAAAGCATTCATGACTTAAGAACTTGGCATGCATCTTAGATCAATTAATGGTGGGTATGTACACAAGCGCTAAATTCATTCAATTTGTAAATAAAATTCATGAGCGGAGTATAACAAAATCCTTAAACATTATTCAAAATAACCCACCAATCAATCACGAGAATACTTGGTTAGGAAACCATCAAACCCTCACATATAAATCATGGATTTCATATGATATTGCATGACATGATAATATACTAGGATAACCATCATAAAGTACTTCACTTTATCATCATAAGAATGAGTTCATAAAATCATCATGTATTACCATAACTTAAAAAGAATCACAAAGAAGGAGAGGAATTGTTGAGCTTGTGGAGGAAAGGTCTCCACAATAAAGACCCATATACCTTGTTAACTTAATCAAGAGAAAACACAATTTGAAAATGAAGGAACCAAAAATCTAGCTTGCACTTTCCTTGAGGAACTTAGTAGGGGTTTGGGACTTAGAGAGTTTTGGAATGAAGTGGGAAATAAGAGGAATTAGGGTTAAAAAGGCTTATATGGGTCCCTTGGAGACCAAAATGACATAGCTTAAGAATAAATTGCTATGAAATGAAAAAAACGCCCCTTTTAAACTCTGACCGGATAAGTCTACGAGACCCCATTTATGGGCCATAGATGGGGGTTTCGTCTGATAGCTTTCTGGACTTTCAGAGATCCCTCCACTGATTTACATTCCACGACACAATCTACGACCCATAGAAAATTTTAAGGGTCATCTGATAAGTCGTTGATTGAACTTCTGAAAGATCCCAAATTTCACTTAGTCAGCCTAGCTTCCACGAACCTACATATGGGTCGTACTACCTTTTACGGCTCGTAAGGACCTCTCGTGGAAGTAGACAGTCAAATTTTTCCAAAGCTTATTTTCTTGCATCTTTGATACTCCTCACAAGTAGGGTATTACAATATCTCTCCGTGGGAATATTCGTCCCAGAATGTGCTAAAGCAAGCTCTAAGGAACAGACTCATGTACCATATGCCAAGAATGCAACACATGCACCATTAATATCTTTAAACCATGCTTTAATAGTACTTATCATGCAACCTCAAAAATCACATAAATATGCATAATTATCATGAGAATGGCGTGCAAGGAAGGGAGGCTCTAAAATAGGAAAGATCACAGTACCTCAAGCTTGATTAGAATGAAAGAGATAAGGATATTGCTTCTTCATATCGGCTTCGGCTTTCCAAGTGGCACTTTCGACATGTTGGTTCCTCCAAAGGACTTTGAAGAAGGGTACCTCCTTGTTTCCAATCGCTTGACTTGTATCCAATATTTCCACTGGGACTTCCCCATAAGTTAAGGTCTCTTCAACATTCACCATTTCTTGGCACCATAGAACTAGGGTTTCGAATACACTTTCTCAACATGAAGACACGAAAAATCGAACGAACCATATTAATTTCCATGGACAACTCTAATTCATATGCAACCTTACCAACACGTCTCAAGATCCAGTAAGGCCCTACATATCTAGTGCTTAACTTCCCCTTCTTCCAAAGCAAACCATGCCTTTCATTGGTGAAACCTTCAAGTACACCTAATCATCAACTTCAAGATCAAGGTCTCTTCTTCTCATGTCGGCATAGGACTTTTGCCGACTTTGAGCCGCCTTCAATCTCTCCCTTATTACTCTCACCTACTCTAATGCCTTCATAACTAGATTCGGATCCAACAAGTCCATTTCTCCTACTTCAAACCAACTAACCAGGATCTACAATGCCTGTCATAAAGGGCTTTAAAAGGGGCCATCCAAATACTAGAGTGATAGCTATTGTTATAGGCAAACTCAATGAGCGGGAGGTGGTCATTCCAACTACCCTTAAATTCCAAGATATGAGCCCTAAGAATATCCTCAAGAGTTTGGATAGTCCTCTCGGCTTGGCCATCCATTTGCGGGTGAAAGCCCATGTTAAGCTTGACTTTAATGCCAAGGCCCTTTTGGAATACCTCCAAAAATGTGATGTGCATTGAGCAACGTAGTCCAAAATGATGGCTAGTAGAACCCCACGCATTCTCACTAACTCATGAATATATAATTTGGCGTAATCTTCGGCACTATAGGTTACCTTAACCGTAGGAAGTGGGTCGACTTTGTCATTCAATCAACAATAACACAAATGGAATCAAAATGCCTTCTAGTCTTTAGCAACCCAACTTCAAAATCCATATTGGTCTTTTCCTACTTCCGACTTGGAATTTCTATGTCTTAGGCCAAACCACTCGTCCTTGACTTGTTGGCATGTATGGCAACTGGCTTCAAATTTGGCAATGTCTCTGTTCTTACCACCCAACCAATACATTTCTCTCAAATCTTTATACATCTTGGTAGAGCCGGCGTGAATAGAATAGGAGGAATTATGTGCTTCTCTCAAAATCAACTCTCTCAATTCATTGACATTAAGAACACATAACCTACCTTGGTACCGAAGAACACCATCTCCCCTTGGGAGAAAACCTCTACCTTGCCACTTTCACCAATGACTTCAACTCCATCAAACCGCAGTCAAGGTCTTATTTTGATTTATCTTCTTCAATAAAGGAGGAATTGGAACCATCTATTACCACTACACCACCATTCTTGGCCTCTTTCAATCTAACCCCCAACCTAGTCAACCGATGGACCTCTCTCACCAATTCCTTCTTTCTATCCTCAAGGTGTGCCACACTATCCATGGATACCCAACTTAGGGCATTGGCCAAAATATTAGCCTTTACCAGATGGTAATGCACACTCATGTCATAATCCTTTAGGAACTCTAGCCACCTTCTTTGCCTCAGATTTAAGTCTCTTTGGGTGAACACATATTGGAGACTCTTATAGTTGGTGAACATATCAATGTGAGCGCCATAAAGATAGTGATGTTATATCTTCAAGGCAAATACCATGACTGCTAGTTAAAGATTGTAGGTGGGATAATTACGCTCATGCACCTTCAGTTGCCTAGAAGCATAGGCAATAACCTTGCCATTTTGCATCAACACACACCCCAATCTGATTCTTAAAGCATCACAGTACACAATGAATCCCTCTAGCCCTTCTACTAGATCTAAAATAAAAGCAAACATAAGCTTGACCTTCAAGGTATGGAAACTTCTTTTTCATTCATCGATCCATAAAAAGTTTCCCTTCTTTTGGGTCAATTTTGTTAAAGAAGAAGCAATCTAGGAGAATCCATTCACGAAACTTTGGTAGTACCCGGCTAAACCTAAGAAGCTCCTAATGTCTATCAGAGTAAAGGGACTAGGCCAATTTTTTATTGCCTCTGTCTTTTTCGGATCCACCGTTATCCCATCATTCGATACCACATGACCTAAAAATGCAACTTCCTCCAACCAAAACTCATATTTATCAAATTTAGCGAAGAGCCTTTCTTCCCTCAATGTTTGCAACACCACCCTCAAATGTTTTACATGCTCCTCTTCATTCCGGGAGTAAATCAAAATGTCATTGATAAATACTGCAACAAACATATCAATGTAAGGTTTAAAGATCCTGTTCATGAGATCCATAAATATTGTTAGAGCATTAGTTAGGTTGAAAGACATCACCATGAACTCAAAATGTCCATATCTTATCTGTAAAGCCGTTTTGGGAATATCACACTCCCTTATACTCAATTGATGATACCTGGACCAAAGGTCAATCTTTGAGATGTGACTAACCCCCTTGCAATTGATCAAATAGGTTATCAATTATTAGCAATAGATTCTTGTTATTTATGGTGGCCTTATTGAGTTATTGGTAATCGATGCACATTCTAAGCGAACCATCCTTCTTTCTTACAAATAATAGTGGTACACCCTAAGGTGACTTACTTATCCTTATGAACGCCTTTTCTAACAAATCCTTTAATTGCTCCTTTAATTCCTTTAACTTCACTTGGTCCATTCCATGGGAAGGTATGGAAATAGGATAAGTAACGGGGAGGAGATCTATATCGAAATCTATCTCCCTTTTGGGAGGGACATCGGGAAGTTCATGGGGAAAGACATCAAGAAAGACATTGACAACTGGGATCAACTTAATAGGAGAGACCCTAGACCTAACATCCCTAACCCGCACAAGGTGGTAGATGTGGCCTTAAGATAAGAGATGAATCTACCCTTCACCACTGAATCACGACCTTCCTATTCAAAGATAGGTTCATTAGGGATTTGGAATTTAACCTTACGAGCCCTACAATCAATAGTAGCATGATATGCATGTAACAAATCCATCTTAAGAATGATGCCAAAATCTACCATATCGAGTTCAACAAAATCACAAGGAAAAACTTTATGCAATATTGACACGGGACAACCCCTATAAACACTTTTAGCAAGAATGGACTCACCAACGGGTGTGGATACCTCAAAGGGTTCAAATAGTAATTTGGGAGACACATGAAGCTGCTTAGAAATAAATGGAGTAATGAAAGAATGAGTGCCAACTGGATCCAATAAAGCATAAAGGTCAAGATTGAAAATCTTTAACATACCGATAATAACATCAGCTACCTCATGAACCCCTTGTCTCCCATAAAGAGCATGGAACAAGCTGTGTCAAGGAGCATCTCCTTATTGACCACCTTATGCCCTTTCATCGCCATGGGCACCTACTCTTGAGACAACCATCCCAACCTTGTTTGGACACTCCGCAATCTTATGACCCATTTTCCACAACTGAAGCACACACCCGTATCCCTCCAACATATGCCACTATGATTCCTTCCACATTTTGGGCACTTAGGATGAGTCATTCCACCATTTCCACCTTAAGCTTTCAGATTGAGGACCCTATCATTTACAAACCTTTTGCCTTGGGCATTCGAGATCCCTTTCCTTAGAATTTGTGGCCTTGTTAGAAATGATCACCTTAGCACTTTGGAACCCACCATCAACTCATGCCCTTTTGGACTCTCCATCCTTCTCTTCCTGATTTTCACCCCCTCAAGTTGTTTAGCCTATGTCATGAGTCGCGATATATCAATATTCCCAATGAATATGTCGGCGTGGTAATCTTTATTAATCAAGTCAGATAAACCTAACACAAACTTGTGCATCTTTGCACTAGGGTTGGCAACCAAGTGAGGAACAAACTTGGAGAGGTTATTGAACTTAAGTGAATACTCTTTCATGCTCATAGAACCTTGCCTAAGATTAATGAACTCCGTCAACTTTTCTTCCCTTAGCTCAATTGGGAAGAAGCGATCAAGGAAAGAAACTTTAAATTCCTCTTATAAAATAGGCTCATCATTTGCCCTCTCCATCTTCTATTGATTATACCGTATTTGACCAAGGCCCTTGAGTTGCTAGGCAACTAATTCTGCTTTCTCCTCCAAACTTACACTCATGATAGCAAAAAATTTATACACTTTCTCATGAATTCTTGAGGATATTCCTCTACTTTTGAGCCATGAAATTTTGGGGGATTCATCCTTGTGAATCCCTTACCCTTGAGACTAGAGTAGGTGCATGAGGAGCTTGAGCTCCTTGACTGGCCACAGCACTTGCCAAAAGGGTAACCACATACCGATACTCAATGTGGGTGACTCCTTCACCTTCTGATTGGGGAGCTTATGAGGCCATAGGGGCTGGTTCATCATCGAGGGTGGGAGCTCTTTTTGCTATCCGTCTCGGTAGAATAATCTAAAAGAGCAAAAAAGCTGCTCGTTAGAGATAGGAAACCTTATGTCAAATCTAAAGAACAAGTAGAGCATGAAGAAGTGAACCAGATCTTAAAATGCCTCATAGCCTTTTATTCATAATTATAGCAAGCTTCATAACCATGAACAACACTGTACTCGACGCAGTGTTTTGGATTTCTATGGATCAAATGTGCGATCAACACAAATAATTGAGTGAAAAGATGGTATTGGTAGATTTTTAGAGCAACAGGATCAAAAATCAATTTTTTGATCGAAAATGAATTTTAGTGTTGATGCGCGATTGAGGTGCGAGGCGCACCCTATCACGGTTGCACACTTATTATTTCAAGTTTATCGACAGAGTTCAAAAAAATCATTCGGAAAATATCTGAAAAAATGCACGTAGACGCGACAGATCCATGTCATGGACCTGCTTCTCCAAGGTGAAAATTTTCTTTTTAATTCGTGAGCGGTATTTCGATCAATCCTCAACCCTTCTTAAACACAAAACATGGTCAAGTTAGGTCATTTTGATGCATAAATAGGGTCTAAAAACCCCATTCTATGTCCTTTTTTAAGTCATTGAAAAGTTAGGGCTCGAGAGAGAAGAAAATGTAAGATTGCAGAACTCTTAGGAGATTCTTGAAGGTGATTATTGTAGCTTCATCCCAGGTATGTAAGGTTAAACTAAAAACATGAGATTGTTCTCTCATGTGTCCCATAGATGGTTAAGAGCTGAAAGTTCTTGAGTCTACATGCATGATTCTTGATTATTTTCTTGAAAAATTATATTTACTACATGTATTTTCGTATGTTGATGATCAGCGTAAACTTGTTTTCTTGAATTGAATACTTTTATGAGATATCGTATAAAATCTATAGGTTGATTATTTAAAGCATGCATGAATCAAGATATATAGGGATTGAGTCTAGAGCCTTGATTGAGAATGTCAATTGTGAATTGTGATTGAGAATGTGAGAATGGTGATAGATTGATAATACCTGATGGTTCATGAGTTTTCCCAAATGAACTCTAATAAATTGTCTATCCGATTATTTCTCCTGATGATTATTCTAAGTCTTAAGCTATTAATTAAGAGATAAATTTATAGTATGATTAGAGCCTCTATGAGACCGATTGAATGATGAGAGTCTCTAAGAGGCTAATTTGAGATGAGTTGATTGGGATAGTTTGGTTGGTTTGATTGCATGGATTGTTTTATGAGGATTGAGTTATGGGAGGAATAATGAGCAGTGAAAAGTAGGAGTTAATCCAAATCGCACTCGTCAAACTATCTAGCCAAGCATAGCTGAGGATTAGGACCATCACATCGAATTATGTTGAGGTTCCCTCTGATTAGAAATCCCTGAAATTAATAGAGGACTTATAGACTGTTGTCTCCATTTGGACTTTTCCATTATGGTTTCGATTCGTTCTCTAATTGGTAAGTACAGAATGGTTGTGGCAACATCAGCGTGATTGTTGTACAATCACTGTCTTATAAGTGATTATTGTTGGGTTAGAGAAACTCCTAGAAAGTTTCCAAACTGAGTACTCTGAGTTGAGATGAGATGCAACGTGATGAGATGAGATGAGATGAGTTGAGTTCCTTAAGATAAGTCTTATTTGATTATGAGTCGATTGGTTGATGGGTCACTAGTTTACTCATTATTCTTACATAAGATAGACATTTTGTATGTTCATTATTTACTATTCTGAGTTGATGTTGTTTGATATTATTCTACTTATTTTTTATTCACTCAGCTATTATACACACCGTATATTCCACGTACTGATGCCACTCGGCGCTGCATCATTTTATGATGCAAATATAGGGATTAGAGATCATCAACATGTGAATCGTTGAAGATTTGAGTTGTCAGCTAATTGGGGAGCCTGCCTTACTTTAGAGGATTCATTACTTACATTTCATATTGGTTTTAGAATTAGATTTGATTAGCTTTATTTGGATTTGAAGTACCCATGGGTCTGTCATTAGCACTAGTTGATAGTGATAGAGACTTCATAGACTAAAGTTGAATATTGATGTTAAGATTGTTGAGCTAGTTCTTTCTAGTATCCCTTTTACTTATCATATTCCTTTGAAACAAGATGATGATGTTCCCGTTAACTTCCTTGTTTTCTTCCTTGATTAGTAGAGATTATTGATTTAATGAATGTGATGAGGCCAAGTGGGTTGCTTGGGGGCTAGCGATAGTCTCTGATTGCTGGTGACAACTTGGGTACCCTCCTGGGGTGTGAAAAACTTAGAATAGAGCATGAGTTCAAGTGTCCTAGGGAGTCTATGAAGTCGTGTCTAGTAGAGTCCTTATTATTGGTGTGAAAAGCTCCACATCCATAATTTGGAGGCTATAGGACATTTAGGAATTGTTTCCCCTCTTTCATATTCTAAATCGTGCTATAGAGTTATGCTCTATGAAAGTTCTCTTCTAATTTGTGCTTATCGCATTGTAGAATTTTTATCATGCCTCCCAGAAGAGCTGTCACAAGTAGAGGACGTCCTATCTGACAACATGTTTAACCACCCGAGCCTCAAGGACATGAGGAGCCGGTGGAGCCAGCTATCCCAGTGGTGCAGCCCTCGCAAGATGAGATCTCCAATGCTGAGCTACGCAAGGCTATTCAAACTCTAGCCCGGGCTGCTACAACACCTGCTGCGAGACAAGGAGCGGGTCGACAGGATGCTCATGATAATTCTAGAGTCTGGGAATTCTTGAGGATGAATCTGCCCGAGTTCACAGGGACTTCATCCACTAAAGATCCTGAGAACTATGTGGAGGAACATCAGAAATTGTTCCAGGTGATGCAGGTGGCTGATGCTAATAGAGTGGAACTAGCTGCTTATCAACTAAAGTGAGTGGCTAGACTGTGGTTCAACCAGCTGAAGAAGGGTAGAGGGGAGGATGCCCCCATACTAACTTGGCTTATGTTCGAGGAAGCTTCCTTGGGGCGCTTCTTCCCAAGAGAATGAAGAGAGGTGAAGATAAAAGAGTTCTTGAACTTGAAATAGGTCTCTATGACTATGCAAGAGTATGGGTTGAAGTTTACTCAACTATCATGCTATGCTCCGGACATGGTTGTTGATATAAGGGGGAGGATGGGGGATATATGTTGATGGGCTAAATAGAGGGCAAAAGAGATATGGGAGGGGAGAAATGCTCATGAGCGACATGGATATTGGGAGATTGATGACTTTTATAGAACAAGCTGATTAGGAGAGGCAGCATGGTAAAAAAGAGTTCAAAAATAAGAAAGCAAAAACATCCGGCCATGAGGTTGGAAAAAAGGGGAACGAAAATCATTTTCCAGCACCATCATCTGCTAATGGACTTGTACCTTGATCCATAAATGACCAGAGGTCCCAAATTGTTGGAGCCTATGGATCTCAGTCGCAAGCAAGTGTGACTCAAGATTTGCTGGGTAAGCCAGTGGGTGGAAAGTGTGGTAAATTGCACTTGGGTAAATGTCATGAGGGGATAAGGTATGTTATAAGTGTGGCCAAGTGGGTCACTATTAGAGAGACTGTCTAAAGTGTGCTGACCGGGCTCAATCTTCTGCACCAGTACCGCCAACTAAAGGGAACCAAAGAGGTACCATGTCAAGCACAAGCGAAGCTACAAACCTTTTGTATGCCATTGATAGTCGACACGATCAGGAGAACACCCTAGACGTTGTGACGGGTATGATTCGAGACCTTTCTATCGATTGTTATGTGTTGATGGAACTTGGTGCCACATTGTCTTTTGTAACTCCTTATGTGGCTAGTAGATTTAATAGAACTCCTGAGAGTCTTCTTGAACCCTTTGATGTTTCTACTCTCGCAGGTAAGTCTATTCAAGCTGAGAGAGTCTGTAGAGCTTGTGTAATGTCCATCCATCATAGGGATACAATCATCGATCTTATTGAGTTAGATATGACTAATTTTGGTTTGTTCTTTGGTATTGATTGGCTCTACGCCTATTATGCCTCCATTGATTGTAGAGCCTGAACCGTTAAGTTCCAATTTTTGAATGAGCCAATTCTAGAGTGGACGGATGATCCGTAGCACATAAGGAAAAGTTTAGCTCATATCTTATATCCAGAAAGATGATTGCTGAGGGTTGTATCTACCACCTTATGAGAGTCAAATTTGATGATGTTGAGTCCCATACCCTTGGGTTAGTCCCGATTGTGAATGAGTTTTCATAAGTATTTCCCGAGGATCTACCTGGAGTCCCTCCAGATAGGTAGATTGTCTTTGGGATTGATGTTCTTCCCGATACCCAGCCTATCTCAATTCCACCTTATAGGGTGGCTGTTAGACCCCGTAAATTAATATTATTGGGGCGAAGCGTAAATTTGGAAACTAGTACGATTATTGTGTAAATTAATGAAAATAAGTTACGGTGTTTAATTAATGGGTTTTGGAGCAGTTGAAAAGTGGATTTTAATAATTTGGGTCGGAAATTCTTATAAGGATTTAATTGAAAAAGTTGAGGCCTAAAGTGCTCAATTGGGCAACTTAAGGCCCTTAAGTTGCAATTTCCAAAAGTTTTTATATATATATAAAGTCTTGAAGGTTCAAGACTTGGGGATAACATTTCATTTGTGTTGGAGAAGTCTAGAAACTTGGAGAAAACTTGAGAGAAGAAGAAAGTAAAGGGGAAGAAGGAAGAAACTAAGCGATCAAGGTAAGTTCTCAATTCGTTTATTTTGTTAAATCCTAGACAAGAATGTTGTGAGGATAGTTGCGGGTGTTTTGAATGAAGAATGGAATTGAATTCTTGGGAATTAGTTGAGGAATTGTATATGAAAATG
>JAPFFP010086684.1:0-21515 GCA_026153255.1 Solanum medicagineum | reverse complement strand
TTTTAAACCCAATTGAGGACTTCCGACTCCGCCTTAAAACATACACTCCAATTTAAAATAATTTAGCCCCGCGAACTAACTTAATTTAAACTACGCCGTAACTTTCCAATTGAACGAGTTACCTTGATTGAGTTAACTACGAGGTCTAACAATTTAACTTTATTTTAAAAATATGTTTATATTAGAGGGTGATGTTTTATATTTAGGGGTGATTTTTGGAGGAAAATTGATTTTATCAATAGAACAATGATTTAATTTGCTCCTTTATATGCAAAGTTAAGAGGAGAAAGAAGAAAGAATGCTGCAAAAAGTTTTAGGGAAAAAAAAACTATTATTTTCTAATTTACTTGACCCAATTTATATATCAAATAAAGCAAGGCATTTATGTGACCTTCAATTGCACCCTCCACCCCCCACCCCTTTAGGAATTTTTTTCCCTTACATTGATATACTTTAAAGTATTTTTTAAATTATTTTATTTAAAGAATCAATTTCATAACTCATGCTTCTTCCTTTACATAACTTCTTCCCTAATGTTCATTTATTTTGCATCAACTCACACATTTCTATTTTCATAACTCATATTTTTAATAATCTTCATTATTCCTATGTCTTTATAAATTCATAACTCCAAATAACAATATTATTTCATTATTAATTTAGGTTTTATTTCAAAATTATTCTTTATGATGTAAATGGACATGCATGAACACTTATATGATATTCATAGGAGAAAAATGTATTATTCATTTGATTGAATTCAATACAAATGTCATATTCATTTTAAAATAGAAATGGACAAAAGCTTAATACATTTGAATATTATCTTCATAAATAATTATGTATTAATCACTCATCTCTATCTCCATGAGGTAGTGCTATGGTTTGTGTACATTTTATCCTTTCAGACTTCGCTTATGAGATTTTACTAAGTATTTTATTGTTATTCTATTATATTATATCAATCACTACCCATGTTATCAATGAATTTCAATTTTTCTTAAATATCTAAAAAAAAATTTCATGGGCACTAGTATAGCGCACGTGTTCAAAAACTAATTCTCATTAAATATAGGAGAATTTTCATGTGATAAATGTGTTCAAATGATTTTATTGTAATTTTATGCAATTTATATGTATATATGTCAGTTCACCTAGATTCTAATGAAATCTAAAGTGGTTTGTTCAAGGAAAAGCCTTTATGAAACATAAAGTGATTGTTGACGAGACTAAAGCATCTATAAAATATAAAGCGAATTATTCGAGGAAAAGCATCTACGCAATATAAAGCGGATTGTTCAAGGAAAAACACTATCAGTAGTGGTAATGATTCATATCTCTATCTTGAGTCTCCATCACATCTATTTCTTGCTCACTTGTAATGGTTGGTTAGGCTAGGTGCAGGTTAGAAGCTCTTTGTAATTATCGATTCTGATTGAACTAGGTAGGTCAATATATTTTTTGTGTTGATTGTAGAGAATTCTAAGGAGATTATTACAATTGAGATTCACCTTAAAAAAATGGTACAAATAACAATCCTCAAATCTCCAAGGGTGTGGCCTACTGGCCCGCATACGAATAAAATTCCCTACCTTCTAACCAAATTGCATTATGTGTTGATAAAGTGTTGATAAATTCATTTTTTTTTTTTTGAAAAATTAATCAATGTGTTGGTCTATATATTAATTATGTCTATATCCCTAAAGAAAGTAATTGCACTATATATAAATGCAAATAAATTATTGATCAAATTTAACATTTAAACAATTGAAACAACCTTGATGATGAATATTTCAAAAACATGAAGGATATATTTTTCTTTTCTTTTATGACTAGCTTTTTACCTATGAATGAAATGTATATCTAATATCTCAGACATCATCAAACGGAACAAAGAAAATTAGAAAATATATGTTATGAAGAGGGGATGAGAGTGGCCAATTCAAAATTTTAGCTCAATTAGTTTACTTTTTGAGGTTCTTAGCATTGAATTCATTATATTTCTAAAATAATGGGTTCACATATTATTTTATTTAATTTTAATATATTTTATATAAAAATTTATATGGTATGAAAAATACTAAATTTAAATAAATTTACTACGTGAAAGTTGCATCTTCCCGTGGTGAGCGGAATTTAGTCTCATTATTCTTTTTCTTTTACAATGGTGTTGAAGGAAGGAGTCAAGTTCCGGAATAAAAGGTTATCAAATTTATAAACATTCATGGTTGTTACAGCATTTCATAGTAATATTCAGTATAATTTTTTATATGACAAACTCTGTAGTACACATAATAATTCGTTCATAAAAAGAATTTTTTTAAAATCAAATTTTGGATCAGTGACTCAATTTTATTTCATTTCAAAAGCAGATGGGCTCAAAAGAATCCCACAATAAACAAGGTCCAGTACAAAGGCATTCAGAGGTTCTGTCACTACACCGACCTTGTGTACAATAAAAGAAAACCTAGTCAATTTCCCAATTTTGGCTGTCATTCCTTCACTTTCATCTGTCCACCATATCCGATGCTCCTGTGGAGTCCGATCAGGCGATTCCTCTTCCTCTGTTTCTGGGTAACCAACTTCCTTTATCTTCATCTTGTGTCGCATAAAATGTTAAGCTATCAAAGGTAAGTTGTTGGCTTTTCTCTCATTTTGCTTCACCAATATGGAGAACACTAAGCTTGTCATTTTCTATTCAGGTGTCATCTCCGATCTGAAGAGTCAAGACCCCATCTGAAACGACCCTAAAAAGTGCCCGAAAATGTACCTCGGAATGCCCAAAATTATAAATTTCATATATCTCAAAATTTGTGTTTGATATCAAAACTCCGACTTCATATTCTTGTTCAGGGGGTCAAAATTAAGAGGAAAAAAGGTCCAACTCTGATTTAAGAGCAAACAATTAGCAATTTCAAATTTCATAATTTTTCTTATCCAGAATCGATCCACGATAGCACCGCGATGCGCAACTATCGCAGACATGTGTTGATATGACCTCCGCGATAGGTCCGCTTCGCAGACCAGACGTAGATCTATGTATTTTATTGCTAGTGATTTCTATATCGGTCCAAGGCTTTTAGGTCTTGGGCATAAGTGTTCCCAACCGTGTTTTTACTTATACTTAGTCTTATTTCACCCTTATATCATCATAAACATTCTTCTATACTCAATGAAACACTTAGCCATATTTTCACTTCCAAATTCAAGTCCCAAACCCTCATCCCAAGCTAAGGTTTTCCTTCAAGGTTCTTCCTCAAGCTTCAAGTCTCCATCTCTAATCTTCACCAAGTTCATCTCCAAGCTAAGGTATGTGGGTTTCGTTCAGGTGTTCCTTTCACCCATGATACCCAAGCGTCCTTTTACCCAAATTTTATGATTTAAAGTTGATTTACAAATGGATCTTGCTTATTATGAAATTCACTGAACACTATGTTAAAGTTATGTGAAATTGTGACTGTTGTGCTATGTTTTGTGCTATAAATCTTTGATCTATTATAAGACTTGAGGAGGGATTTTGATGAATCTTGCTTGAGGGTGTTGCACGGTATTGATTGATGGTTTTACAATAGATTTTCTTGCATGATTTCATCTATATGTTCTGCGATTTTATACTAGTATTGCACACCCTCTAAGTGTTTGATAAAATATTTGGATGTGGTTTCTTGAGGAGTTGAAGGTCAAAGCAAGAGATGTAATATGATATAAATGATGTTATGATGATGAAATGAACTTATGGATATGATATAATCTATATAAAGTGTTGCATTATGATGCCCGATTTGAGTAACCTAGTTGAGGGGTTAATGTCTCAAACATCAGGGTGGTAGGTGAGATTGCCACTAACCTAGATGAGGCGTTTGTATCTCACACACTAGGGTGATGGGTGCGATCATCACTAACCTAGATAAGGGGTTTGTACCTCACACACTAGGGTGATGAGTGAAATCATCACTAACCTACCAAGGGTTTGTACTTTGGAAATCTATCTTGGTTCTTTTACACATATGATATCCTATATGAGCATGTGTTACTTAAGAATGTTTTGCTTATGCATTGATCATACATGTCATATTGATATATTATGCCTATTGTCTATTGTATGCATTTTGATTAAGGTGCCATCTCTTGTTGCATTGCATCCTACATACTTAGTATATTCAAACGTACTAAGGCATACTCTTACCTACATGTTATCACCAAGTAGGAACCAGTTTCCAAGTTGATCATCCTCCTCCACATGGCTAGATTGGTACTACTCAAGCCTTTGGTGAGTCCTCCACTTCGGGGACCTTAGTCTATGTTCCTTTTGTTATGTATTGAGACGTTCTTCTTTATTGTCGATTTTGACTATGAGGGTGAGCTCAGTTGCTTTGTCTTGGGCCCTGCTCTTATCTATGTATTAGAGGTGTTTGTTGGACATGCTATGTATCCAAGCTAAGAGCCTTGACTCTATTGTTCTTTATGTCTATGACATGAATGTGCTTTCCCTTAGCACCGATTGTCCTACATTATTATCTCTTGATGCTTTTTTTTATTGCTTACGCGACCAACGATGTGTAATGATATTCTAAGAGGCTTGCTTGTGGTCCCTTCAGGTTCCCCTTGCGCCGTGTCACCCCTAGGCCCTAGGCGTGGGTCGTGACAAACTTGGTATCAGAGCGCTAGGTTGATAGATCCTCGGAGTCCAACACACCGCGTCGATTAGAGTCTTATTCATGGTAGTAAAGCACTCCATGACAATGAATAGGAGGCTATGAGACATTTTAGGAAATATTTCCTTTCTTCATGTTCTAAATCATGCTAGAGAGTTTTGATAAGTCTTTCCCCCTAAAAATAGATTTTTGCTATGCTAGACCATGCCAAACACTCAAGGAAGATGGTCCCAAACTCCCAAGGAGCAACCTCCCAGTGGTGAGCCTCGTGATGCTCTATCTATGCTTGACCAAGTTGTGGACAACCAAGTTAGTCAAGGGGCCCAAGCCCCACATGCTACTACCCTGGGGGCTAGGTAAGAGACTTCATGAAGATGAATCCTCCGATGTTCTATGGGTCAAAGGTGGATGAAGATCCACAAGAGTTTGCTGATAAGGTCTACAAGATCTTGAATATCATGGATGTTGGGCCAATTGAAAAGGCGTTGTTGGTAGAGTACCAACTCAAAGAGGTAGCTCAAATATGGCACGATTAATGGAAGGGTGAGAAGGGAATTGGTAATGTGGCACTTTGGGAGGAGTTCAAACTGGCTTTCCTTAATCGGCTTTTCCCTCTTAAGCTTAGGGAAGCTAAGCTGGTAGAGTTTATGAGCTTCAAAATAAGGTGTTATGCCCTCAAGTTTAATCAACTTTCAAAGTATGCTCCTCATTTGGTGGCCGATACTAGATCTAGGATGAATAAGTTCATGATGGGGGTCTCCTACTTATTAAGTAAAGAATGTCAGTCCGCTATGCTAATTAGTGACATGGACTTGTCTCGGTTGATGACCTATGCCGATCAAATGGAAGAGGAAAAATTAAGGAAGAGAAGGGGGCATAAGGCCAAGAGGGCCCGTCTTGGGGGTATGTTCCAAAGGGGTGGCCGATTTCATCAAGGCCAAGGGTCTCATCATGCAACTAATAGAGTGTTTGCCAATGACCTTCCTATGCCTCAAGGTATTAATGGTGTTGCTCCTAATGATGTGTGTCCTAAATGTGGGAGGTTTCATAGGGGCCAATGTTTGAAGGGTTTCAATGCATGCTATGAATATGGGGAGCTTGGTCACAAGAAGATGGATTGTCCAAAAACTGTGGCAAAGGCCGTGGTGCAAATATTATTCCATTGGGTAGAGGTGGTCCCCAAGGTTATGCCCCAAGGCACAATTGATTTTCTGCTATTCATGGAAGGCAAGGTGTTGGTGAGGTTCCCAATGTTGTTACCAGTGTGTTAAAATTTTTGACTTTGATGTATATGCGTTGATTGATCTGGATGCCACTCTTTCTTTTGTTACCCCCTTTGTTGCTTGCTAAAAAGTTCCATGTTGATTCGAGTTGTTGCATGAGTCATATGAAGTGTCTATTCCTATTGGTGCCTCTATTGTTGCTAGGAAAGTTTATAGAAGTTGTCCTATTTGCATTTTGCATAACTTGTTGCCTTGTGATCTTATTGAATTAGACTTTGTGGATTTTGAGGTCATACTTGGGATGGATTGGTTGCATGCCTACTATGCTTCTATTGATTGTAGAACCAATAGGGTCAAGTTTCAATTCCCTAATGAACCCATCCTTTAGTGGGAAAGTCAAGATGTGGTGGTCAAGGGTAGATTCATTTCTTGCATTAAAGCTCGTAAGTTGATCTCTAAAGGGTGTCTTTACCACCTAGTAAGGGTTAAAGATGTGGAGTCCAAAGTCCCTTTCATAGACTCGGTTCCGATTGCAAATGAGTTTCTTGATGTCTTCCCAAATGACCTTCCCGGTGTTCCTCCCGTAAGGGAAATATATTTTGGTATCGACCTCCTCCTCGATACTCAACCTATCTCCACTCCCCCTTACAGTATGGCCCCGGTGGAGTTGAAGGAGTTAAAGGAACTATTAAGAGATTTGTTGGAAAAAGGGATTTATTAGGCCTAGCCAATCAACTTGGGGTGCTCCGGTATTGTTTTTGTAAAAGAAAGATGGTTCACTTAGAATATACATTGACTACAAGCAACTGAATTGGGTCACCATCAAGAATAGATATCCTCTTCCAAGGATTGATGACTTGTTTGACCAATTGCAAAAGGCTAGCTTTTTCTCTAAGATTGATCTTTGGTCCGGGTATTATCAAGTGAGGGTGAGGGAGTGTGATATTCCCAAGACGGCCTTCCGCACTAGATATGGTAATTATGAGCTTGTTGTGATGTCTTTTGGGTTGACCAATGTACCGACCATCTTCATGGACCTAATTAATAAGTCTTCAAACCTTACCTTGATTCCTCTGTTGTGGTCTTCATTGGTGATATTTTGATCTATACATAGTAGGGAGGAGCATATGGGGCATTTGAGGGTTGTGTTGCAAAGATTGAAAGACGAGAAATTATATGCCAAATATGACAAGTGTGAATTTTGGTTGAAGGTGTTTGAATTCTTGGGTCATGTGGTGTCAGGGGATGGTATAAAAGTGGATCCTAAGAAAACCGATGTGATTAGAAATTGGCCTAAACCATTGACCCCATCGGATATTAGGAGCTTCTTGGGCCTAGCGGGTTATTATAGAAGGTTTGTGAATGGGTTCTCCTTCATTGCTTCCCCTATGACAAAATTGACTCAAAAGAAGGTTAAGTTTGTGTGGACCGATGAATGTGAGAGGAGCTTCCAAATATTGATAGACGAGCTTGTGTCTGCTCCTATATTGTCACTATTGGATGGGCTTGAGGGATTTGTGGTGTATTGTGGTGCTTCCCTCGTTGGTTTGGGTTGTGCGTTGATGCAAAAAAGTGAAAAGTTGTAATTTGAAATATGTTTTAATTCTTTTTTGAAAAATTGATCTTCTCAATGTTTGTAGGCTAGAATAATGATTTTAATTGTTCCGTTATGTGCATAGTTAAGAGGAGAAAGAACAAAGAATGCCACAAAAAGGAAACAAGAAAGAATGCCACAAAAAGGTTTAACAAGAACAAAAATAATTATTTTTCAATTTACTTAACTCAATTTATATATCACATAAAGCTAGGCATTTGTGCGACCTCCAATTGCATCCCTCCCTCCCCGGTTATTTATGTAGGAACTTTTTTCGTGACATTGATCTACTTTAAAGTATTTTTTAAAATTGTTTTATTTAAAGAATCAATTTCATAAGTCATGCCTCTTTGTTTTCATAATTTCTTCTCTAATATTCATTTATTTTGTGTGGTCAACTCACATATTTCTATTTTCATAACTCATACTTTTAATAATCTTCATTATTCCTATGTTTTTACAAATTCATAACTCTAAATAACAATATTATTTCATTCTTATTTTAGGTTTGATTTCAAACTTATTATTTATGAATTTAATATAAATGGACATGCATAAATACTTAATATGATATTCATGGGAGAAGAATGTGTTATTCATTTGATTGTATTCAATATAAATATCATATTCATTTAAAAAAAGAAGCAGGCAGAAGCTTAATACATTTGAATATTATCTTCATTAAAAATTATGTATTACTCACTCCTCTCTATCTCCATGAGGTAGTGATATGGTCTGTGTATATTTTAACCTCCTAGACTCCACTTATGAGATTTTACTAGGTGTGTTATTGTTGTTCTATTGTATTATATTGGTCAATACCCATTTCATTAATAAATTTTAATTATTCTTGCAGATCTGAAGAAAATTCATATGGGTACTCGTGCAATGCACATGTTCAAAAGCTAGTTCGCATTAAATTGTCACAACCCAAGCCTAGGGCCTAGACGTGACATAGCAAATGGGGAACCCAAAGGGACCCCAAACAAGCCTCTTAACTTGTCATTACACATCCTTGGTCGCGAAGCATATAAAGACATATAGATTAAAAATGGGGGCAATGTGACTAAGGGAAAACTTGCATAAATGTCAAAATCAGGAGTCAAAGCTCATACATAAATACATAACATGTCGAACAAACACCTCTAAGACATAGATATAGTGGGGGCCAAGACAAGCTACTAGACTCACCCTCATAGTTAATAGAACATAAGAAAGTGTCTTAATACAAGGACATTAGTAACTTAGACCGAGGTCCTCAAAATGGAGGACTCACCAACAAGCTTGGAACAACACTGTCTAGCCACGTGGAGGAGGAGGAGGATCAACTTGGGCACCAGTCCCTACATAGTAATATCATGTAGGCAAGAGTATGCGTTAGTACATTTGAATGTACTAACTATGTTGGGTGCAGTGCAACGAGAGATAAGCATCATAATCAAAATGCATGACGATAGGCAATAGGTATAACATAGAAATATGACATGTATGATCAATGCATAAGTAAAAACATGTTTAAGTAAATAATGCTCATATAGAATATTATATGTGAAAGGGAGACTAAGCTAGATTGCCAAGGTATAAACCCCTTGGGGTTGGTGATGATAGCACCCATCACCCTAGTGTGTGAGGTACAAACCCATCATCAAGGTTGGTGATGATCGCATTGAAATCCTTGAGATTGGCCTTGAGTTTGGGACTTGAATATAAGGTTAGAAATGAGTCTAGGTATTTGGGTAAATATTGGGGAATGCTTTAGGTGATATGAGAGTGAAATAAGGCTAAGTATAGGTAAAACTACGTTTGGGAAAACTTAGGTCCAACACATAGAAAAATCTGGGTGAAATTCACTAGAAATTGCACAAAGTGCAAATTTTATAATTCGATTCCTTTGCTTTAAAATTGAGGTTAGACCCTTGTCAGCCAAATTTAGACATTCTGAACAAGAATATGAAGTCGAATTTTCAAAATTGCAAACGAATTTTTAGATATATGTAAAGCAAGATTTTAAGCACTTCCAAGTCACATTTTCGGGCACTTCTTAAGGTTATTTCATAAATATACGAGAAGCTTTAAGTGATAAATATGATCAAATGATTTTGGGTCAGTGACTTGGTTTTATTTCATTCCAAAAGCAGATGGGTTCAAAAGAAGCCCATAATAAATAAGGTTCAGTATAATTGAGATGAAAGGGCATCGCTACACTGACCTTATGTACAATAAAAGAAAACCCTAGTCAATTTCCTAATTTTGACTCCCACTCTTTCACTTTCATCTATCCGCTATAACTGATGCTTCTGTAGACTTTGACCAGGCGATTCCTCTTTCTCCATTTCTGGATAACCAACTTCCTTTATCTTCATATTGTTTCGCATAAAGTTTTTAGCTATCAAAGGTAAGTTTTTTGCCCTTCTCTCATTTTGCTTCACTAATCTGCGGAGCACTAATAGCTTGTCATTTTCTGTTCAGGTGTCATCTCCGGTGGAAAAATCCTCACCTGAAAAGTCAAGACCCTATCTCTCACCTCAGTCTATGTGAGTTGTGTCTGTCTACTCTCCTCTACTTTGTTGTATTTCCCTTCTTCTTTTGATACTATTTTCGTTGTCAAAAAGCCTAATAGAGAAAGATGTTTACATGCATGGCTTTTGACATAATCTAAATGTGGATGCATGCTTTAATTCCCTATCTGGTCATGACTTTTCCCCTTTAGTTAGTTTTGCATTACTTTTTGGGAGATAATTAGATTAGGTTTACTTAGGATTTGTACATTACTTTCCTTTTTCCATCTTTTATGTTGTCAATATTTGTTCTATGCAAACTTGTAAGCCATGTAATTAGCTTTGAGTATGCTTGCTAATGTTTGTGCCACTCCTTGTCCTTAATGGTAATGAAGAGATTTCATGCTTATCCATGCTTAAAATTTTTCTTGCCTTACTCGGAAGATGATTGAATGACCTGAATATATGCTTTTCCTCACTGTCGGTTATTGTTATATTAGCTATGTAGTCTGCTAATTGGTTAGCTTTTTTAAATACATGTTCAACTTGTATGCCTCTATCTTCCATTAGCTTTAGGATCTCTTCCACCAAGTCCACTATCTCCCATGGAATTTTTCATACTTCTTGAAGTATCTTCCTCAGGCTTAATGAATCAGTTAGCAACAAAATATGCTCAAAACCTTGGGATACACAGACAATTAGAGCTTCCCTGATGGCTTTGTCTTCAGCAATTGTGTTATTAGCCTTCCCTATGTAGTTGACTTCAGCATATATAAGATTTCCCTATTTATCACTTATGCAAAATCCATAGGAGCTCATACCTGGATTCCCTTTACTTACTCCATTTGTGTTACATTTTACCTATCCTAGATGTAGAGCCTTCCATCTTATGATGCTAGCCGCTAAATTAGGTTTATATGTTTGTAGCATATCAAAACTTTTTATCTAACACATAGCCACCTTTTCATAAAAGGAATCAAATTCTACTATTACGTGAAATTAAGATTTAATCATGCACCATTTTGGTAACTTCATGATAATTATTCATAATTTTTAAAAATGTAACATGTCACATAAATAGCTATGCCATGATAACGGTCCTAGTATTCGAAAAAAAGTGATAGAGATAAAATAGTTGGGGGCTAGAGAAGTTTATTCCACGTATTCAATCAATATTATGCTTAAACCTTAGCTTTTATGATGCCAAATAAACTTTTCCACCCAATATTTCATATACTTAGACAGACCTTTCACCTTACTTGCTCTGCTTTGAGCCTCTTGCAAGTGTCTTTCAGCCTTTTTGAGTCGTTTCTCTGTTGTTAAGACTTTTCTATTCCTTTCTATCAAGTTTGCCTTAGTTGATTTAGAGACAAGTGTCGGTTCGAGTGGCTCGGGCTTGGCTAGGGATATACCTAATGAACCTAGGCAAGGCCCCATGACTTCAGTCAAGATAAAGTTCAGCTGAAGGAAGACCTTGACATAGGCGTGGTCAGGGCATGCGAGGCAGGATGTGGCTAAGGCATGGCAAGGGCTGGACAAGCTAAGGCAATGCAAGCCTATACGTGGCTAAGGCATGACAAGTGCTGGGCAAGCTAAAGCAAGGCAATCCTATGACATGGCAAGGTCGTAGCTAAAGAAGCTAAGGTTAAGTGCTGGACTAGGCAAAAAGAGCAGGAGATCAGACTCCAATTGCAAGCTGTGCAGGACAGGACCTATGCCATGGCACAGGCACGTGTTTAGGGCATGGGCATGGCACAACATGCAGGCAGGCGTGAATCTGGGTGCCAAGGCAAGGGATTGGTGCCAAATTTTGAAGGCTGCCCGTATATTCCATGCACATGCGTGGGCAATTGGCTGTTAAAAGAGTTTCTAGCAGTTTGACAAGTTAGCATGTTAGGATAAGCTTGTAATTTGAATTTTAAAATTAAGCGTATCAGTTGTGGATGTCAACAGAGCTAGCATACATGTAGCTAGCACATGACTTGGCATGTTGTGGCCTATTTGAAGGCACATGTAGTCAGTTAGGATAACAAGTTGGGAATGATTAATTTTGTAGGCTAAGTGTTGTGTGCTTCCTTTGTTGGCACGAGTTAAATAACAAGGTTAGGACTCATTCCTATATATGATTGTGTTCATAATTTTGTAGTCTTTATTTGTGTTGAGAGTTGATCAAAGTGAGTGAAAAATAGTGCTAAGTCTAAATGAGTTAGGTTGTTGAGTGGGTTAGATCGCAAGGGTTGACACCTTTACAACTGGTATTAGAGCAAAGGTTATTTCAACATGAAAATGGCTTGTGAATATTCATACAACGAGTTGTAGGAAAAGATTGAACGTCTGGAAACCATTTTGGGCATGACAGTCAATATTGAGGCTATGACAGATGTCCGACACAAATTCAGGGCATAAATAATGCAATATAGGCCTATCGTAGTTTTATTGATGGGTAATAGGCCGACTTGTAGGCTTTTTGTGACTCTATAGGCATACAAACTGAGGACCTTAAGAAGGAAAATGAGCATCGAATGCGAAAGTGAATATTCTCCACTTGGTTGTTACAAATCTACCTAGGGGAGGCGAAGAACATGCCAAGATAAAATTTCCAGGGCCAAAGTCATTTGATGGTGTGCATGGATAAAAAGAATTGAAAACCTTTTGGAGGATTATTTTTCTGTTGCCCATGTTCTTGAAAATGACAAACTGACCATGGCTATTCACTACTTTCGTGGGATGTGATTTTGTGGTGGCGAACAAAGTGTGCTGATGATGACATTGCTAATAGGCCCAAGGTCAGTACATGGGCGGAGTTGAGGAAGGCGCTACATGAAAAATTCTTGCCAAGCAACTCGTCTTGGGTTGCTAGAGATAGGTTGAAGCATTTGTAACAAGTATGGTCAATAGGGGACTATATGAAGGAGTTCTCATCGCTGTTGTTGGATATTCATAACATGTTAGACAAAGACAAGTTGCACAACTTCATCTCTGGGATGCAAGGTTGGGCACAAATTGAATTGTGTAGGCAGATATTGCAAGATCTGCTTAGTGTAATTGCATCTGTTGATGCCTTGATCGATTTTTGGTCATATAATGTTGCCACTAACCCAACTCATTCTTTTAAGTCAAATAAAAAAAAACAAAGGCAAGGACCGGAAGAAAGACAACAGAAAATCGGATAAAAATAATAAAAGGAAAGGGAAAATGAATGTTGCCTCATCCAATCAAAGTAAATAGGGTAGGGGTAAAAGTTTGCTGGACCTACCAGAGACTGGTACATTAGGTAAGGAACTGTCCAAGGCAGGGTAAGATAATTGCACTCCTGGTTGAAGAGGAGAAGCAAGCCAATGAAAGCACAGGAAATTGCTGCCTATGTCAACCCACTGTGTTTGATCAACAGATTGTCAATTGATGGTGGAATGGACATCGATGAGGGGACATCCAAAACTGATATTGCCTATGTAAGTGTTGTTGATTCTATAGATTTTTCTAATGCCTATAGTACTTTGATGTATGTTGACATGAAAATTGGGGAGAAAAGTGTTTCTTGCGATGGTAGACTCTGGTGCTACCCACATATTTGTTAGCTCAATGATTGTCAGGGACTATGGGTTAAAAGTGACTAATTGTCCAACGAAGATGAAGGTTGTCAATTGTTCTATACAGTTAGGCTATGACATGGTTGCAATGTGCCTCTGAAAATTGGGCACTGGTCTGGTATGCACACCTTGACAGTGGTGCCACTTTATGATTTTAATGTTCTGTTGGGAATTAATTTCATGAGGAAGTTTAAGGTTGCCCCAATTCCTCATTTAGATGGTCTGAAGTTCACGGGTGAGAAGGACCTAGGATTTTTGGAGGGGATAAATCCTTTTGATGGTCAAGATAAGAAAAAAAAAGGAAATTGTGGCTTTTCCATTAGCCATCAGTTTTGAGAAAGGCTTAAAGAGAAATGAACCTGTATATCCTGCTGCATTGATGGAAGTAAAGCCTGATGTGTAGATTAAAGCTCATGATGATGTTGCTAAATCCTCAATGAATATAAGGATGTGATGCCACCGGAACTGCCTAAAGAGTTGCCTCCAAGGAGGGAAATTGATCATAGGATCGACTTGATTCCTGGATATGTGCCATCGCCACGTCCTCCTTACCATATGTCTCCTTTGGAGTTGGCTGAACTAAGGAAGCAATTGTTTGAGTTGCTAAATGCAGGCATGCTCCAGCCATCCAAGGCTCCGTTTGATGCCCCTATGCTTTTTCAGACAAAGCGGGATGGAAGCCTTAAGATGTGTGCTAACTATAGGGCACTGAATAAAGTGACTGTGCAGAATAAGTACCTAATGCCATTGGTTCAAGATTTGTTGGATAGGTTATCTAAGGCTAGTTTCTTTTCTAAGTTAGACTTAAGGTCTGGCTATTGGCAAGTTCACATAGCTAAGTTGGATGCCCCAAAGACCACTTTTGGAACTAGATATGGTAGCTATGAGTTCCTTGTAAAGTTGTTTGGGTTGACTAATGCGCCGACTACTTTCTGCAATTTAATGAATAATGTCCTTTATGATTATCTTGATTACTTCATAGTAGTCTACTTTAATGACATAGTCATATATAATAGAAAACTAGAAAACTATTTGTTTCATATGAGGAAGGTGTTGTAAAGACTTAGAATATACAAACTCCATGTCAAGATGGAAAACTGTGAATTTTCTAGTCACAAGATCAAGTTTTTGGGCCATTTGGTTAGTGAAAACCAAGTGCACATGGACCCTAAGAAAGTGCAGGCAATAGTAGAATGGCAAGCACCCACCGAGGATAAAGAACTAAGATCTTTCTTAGGGATGTAAATTATTATGAAAAATTCATTGTTGGATATTTGAAAAAGGCTTCCCCATTGACGGATTTGCTGAAGAAGAATGTGAAATGGGCTTGGTCTGAATCAAGAGAAAAGGCTTTAAACTCATTGAAGAAGGACATTGCTTCTGAACCAATATTGCAGTTGCCTTATTTTGATATATACCTTTTGAAGTACACATGGACTCATATGATTATGTTATTGGGGGTGTGCTAGTTCAAGATTGTCATCCTCTTGCATTTAAGAGAAGGAAGTTGAGTCCAACGGAGCAATGATATTCTGCACATGAAAAGGAGATGGTGGCAGCGCTCTATTTTATTCAAATATGGAGTGTGAATCTCTTGGACACCAAGTTTGTGGTCAAAATGGACAATGTGGCTAATACCTACATCAAACTCAATAGAAATTGAGTTCAAAGAAAGCAATATGGAAAGAGATATTGATAGAATACGACTTTGTGTGGATACATAAACCAGGAAAGCAAAACCAAGTGGCTAAAACATTGAGTTGTCAAGATGTGTTTGTTGTTGTTTATGCAATAACTAGACTTTAATCAGATTTTCATGATAAAATTAAGTTTAGTGTTGCATATGATTCATTATATGTCAAATTAATGGATCAAGTTAAAGAGGGAATAGTTAGACGGAATTGGATCAATGACGATCTGCTTTATTTCAAGGGGAGAGTTGTGGTACATTAAGGTGATGGGTTGCTAAGATAAGTCCTCAAATAAACTCATGACACTGTCTATGCTGGATTTCCAAGTGTTGATAGAATGATGCCATTGCTCTAGAAATTATTTCTGGCCAAAGATGGAGGATGTCATTGAAGCATAGGTAAAATCATGTCTAGTGTGTCAACTAGACAAAATGGAATGGAAGACCGAAATAGGTTTGTTGCAGCCTTTACCCATTCAGGAACATCCATGGGCTTTGTTTTCCATGGATTTCATTAGTGGGTTTCCAAACGGTAGATGGAAAAGCGTCAATCATGTCGTGGTTGACAGGTTTTCCAATATGGTATTTTCATTATTGCCCCTACTTTATGTTCTTCTGAAGTAGCTGTTGAGTTATTTTTAAGCATGTTATGAAAACTTTGGTGTTCCATTGGATATTGTGAGTGATTGGGACTCTAGATTCGTTGGTTAGTTTTGGACTTCGTTGTTCAACATGATGGGCACTGATTTGAAGTTTCGAACAGTTAACCAGCCATAAACTGATAGATAGTTGGAAGAAATAATTGGAAGAAAAATCAATCATCTGCTTGAGGAATATCACAGACACTATGTGATTGCAAATCAGAAGAACTAGGTTGACTTGCTGGATAGTGCACAGTTTTGTTATAACTTACACAGGTTGTCTGCAGAAGAGAAGAGTCCATTTCAGTTGGTGTTGGGCATGTGGCCGAACACACCATTGGAAGTCGCTAGGACTAATGCACAAGGGAAGTTCCCTACTGCTCAGAAGTATGCGTGTGACAAGAAAGAGATGCTAGATAAGGTGCAAAACAGCTTGAGGAATGCAGCAAAACGAATAAAGAAGTATGCTGATAAAGGTCAGTGTGATTTAGAGTTCCAAGTTATAGACAAAGTGTTGTTGAAGTTGAATCCACAGATTTGGAAGAAAATCACTAGCACAATAGTGCATCACTCATTAATTGCAAAATATAATGGACATTGTGAAGTGGTTGAAAGAGTGGCTGAAGTTGCTTATCCATTGAATTTACTGGAGCGACTTAAGATTCACCCCACATTCCATGTGAGCTTTTCAAGCCTTTCTATAAAGATGTTAAGGTTCCAAGAAGGTCTGAGTCTAGACATGCCCCTCCTATTGTGCGGGCACACTTTGCAGATCAAACTGAAAAGATTCCGGATCATAGGCTGGCTGGACACCATAAAAAGAGCAGAAGAACAGAGTTTTTGATTCATTGGAAGGGCAAGTAGGAATATGATGCAGCTTGGGAAAAAGCAACATCATTGAGGCAATTTGAGGATCAAATTAAACCATACCTTGATTCTGCCATAACAAAGCAGCCTGAAGTAATAAGGTGTTTTACCTCATCAAGGACGATGAGATCATTAGGTGGGGGAAGTTTGTCAGACTCTCAACTCGATGATTCGAGCAGCTCGGGCTTGGTTAGGGATTTACCTGATGAACCTATCAAAGGCCCCAAGACTTTAGTCATGATAAATTTCAACTGAAGGAATACCTTGGCATTGGCGTGACCATGGCATACAAGGCAAGATGTGGCTAAGGCATTACAAGGGCTGGACAAGCTAAGGCAATGCAACCTTGGACGTGGCTAAGGCATGACAAGGGCTTGAAAAGATATGGTAAGGATAAAGCTATGATGTGCCAATGTCGTGGCTAAACAAGCTAAGGCTAAGTTCTTGACTAGGGCAAACGCGCAGGAGACCGGACTCTAATGGCAAGCTATGTAGGGCAAGACCTGTACCACGCCACAGGCATGTGTTCAGGGCTTAGGCATGGCACAAGCGTGCAGGAAAGGTTCGAATATGGACGCCAAGGCAATGCATTAGAGTAAAAATTTGAATGCTGCCCACATATGCCATGCACATGCGTAGGCAGTTGGCCATTAGAAGGAGTTTCTAGCCATTTGACAAGTTAGCACGTTAGGATAAACTTGTAATTCAAATTTTACAATTAAGCCTATCAGTTGGGGATGTCAACTCATTTGGAAGGAACATGGATGGGACATGATTGGGCATATTGTGGCCTATTTAAAGGCATAGGCAATCTGTTTGGATAGCAAGTTGGCCTTGACAAATTTTGTAGGCTAAGTGTTGTGTGCTTTCTTTGTTGGCATGAATTAAATAACAAGGTTGAAAATTGTTCCTATATGTTCTTGTGTTCTTAATTTCACAGTCTTTCTTTGTGCTAGATCAAAGTGAGTGAAAAAGAGGGTTGAGTCAGTGAGTTAGGTTGCCGAGTGGGTTAGATCGCAAGGTTGACCCCATTACAACAAGCACGGTAGTCGATCTTAACGTCATTAGATCGAAAGACTTTTTCTCCATATCTTTCTCTTTTAAAAATTTCATCCAAATACTATTGCAGCCTAACAAATTTAGGTTAGTGTCTGTGACATTAGAAATAAGAGATTTCATAACTTTAATGGAAGAGGAATATCATGACCCCGTCCTGGTCATGATGGCGCCTGTTGGTCCACCTACAAGCAAGCCAATTCCCAACCCAAGGGTACTTGTCCTAGCTTTCAAGTCCGAACCAAATCGATACAAGAATAGTATATACACCGAAACCTACCCCAAAATCTGGAAGTCAACTATATAGAGCTACAATAGACATAAGGACATATCGTACATACATATCAATAATCATAATAATATACAAAACTAGGAGTGCACCTACAAATACCAAACTCTACTGTACAAGGTCAATGTCTGAGTGCAAAAGACGGTCATCAATAGGAAGGAGACTGTGAAAAAACAAGAGTTGTCGATGCTCACCAAAAGTCTCCTGAGCGCTCCCAAAGTTCCCCAAATGAACTATCACTACCGTACCTGGACCTACACCAGGGGAGATGTAGAAGTATGGGTGAGTACTAGAAAAAGCACTTAGTAGGCATCATCAGTCGACCGAATGAAATAGTGAACATAAGTAAAGTCCAAATTTATAGAACTGCAGCAGTGTAGCAGTACAACTTAGATCAAGGCATAGGCATGTCTGGGAACTCCCAAACCACATCTGAACCAATCAAAGTGAAGAACAATAATAACCTGAACAAACCCAAGTACTGAACATCGACACCGACAAAGACTGCGTAGGATAATACCACAACTGCCCCCAACTGAGGTATAGTGTTGTAAGCGGGTACAAGGCACTAGTATCTAGCCTGTACGCCAACTAGGCACCCATAAGCTTAGAAGGTACACCCGTGCAATATAATCATACTGACACATAATCACAGAATCCATCAGAACAATCACAAAACCCCATAAAACTATCATAGAACCTAGCTCTCCATAATCATCAGAACAACAGTCAGTTGTACGTGGGTGTAAGACCCAAGTGTATAAGCCTGAATGACCCATAAGCCCCCATAAGCCCTGGAGGTACACCCAAGCACAATTAGGGTGTGAATAGGTGAGTGGATTTACAGGTAAGTAATTACGGGCCTCGCCCCAACAATCGCTAGTCAACTTAGTCCTCGACCCTGTGCCGGCACATGGCACTTGATCCATAGTCCTCTGACCTAGCCTCCAATCGTGAAGCCAGCCAGGGCCAGATAGTCTGACACTCAATATAAAGGTGGGACATATCCCCCACATAAATAATAGTGTTTCATCTCATGATGTCAATCACAGGGCCCATCCCACAGAATATCAATCGGGGTCCTTGACCCAAACTCAGTCGGCGCTCAGTCCTCAAATTCTGCATCTGCCACTGGCATCACAACCATGGCCACTGGAACACAATTCCAGGGGGAGCGTCACTCAGGACCCGGGCTCTACATACGTGACCACCGGTGCTTAACGATGAGGGGGAGTGTCATGTAGGACAAAATGTATCAATAAATCACTCACTTAAGCAATCTATCCGAATCTGAAACTCCAAAGTCATATTGTACCCAGAGTGAACGTAGGCAACGATAATCGTATCATGCCCAGAGTGAATGTAGGCGACGACTCTCTACACCCAGGTATCCCACAATCTCAATCCAACCCAAATAATCACAATCACCACCTCTCTCATATACAATAAATACCCAAGAATCAAATGGAGAGAACTAATACACACAACAACTATCAGCAGTACATCAGAGAGTATATGCATAACAAAACACCATAGAGCCACGCCTAGCTAAGGTAAAGTATACCATACCTCGTCAATCACAAGTGCCTTGAGTAAACATAGACCATTACAGTAAATCATAAGTATCTAGGATACCCAAACCAAGATGAGTCATATCTATACTATAGTCAAGCCACAGTATGACATATAATCAATGAGTTGATACAATATTAATACGGGTATAAGTCAAGTCAAAACACATGCCAATCTCAGGACACTAGCCCATATTGGCCTTTCTTAGGCCCTTTCCCTGTATAAAGCAACTCATATGACATCATCGCCATAACCTAAGCTAAGGCCCAAGAGGCTAGATAAATAGAAGTATGTCACCTACCCAAAATTATATCAAAGCTCAACAGCCATAAAGGCACTTAAGATGTGCCGCTCTCAACTAGATGTCAATCCCCAAAACAAACCCATATAAATGGCGTCTCATGGTAGATCACCTAGAATGCCCATAGGATATAACCTACACCTCACAAAGAGTCGCATTCCCATCTATAACCCGCTAGTGACTTAGTGTCAATGTATCTCGTATTATATGTCACAAGGCTTCTTAAGGGTCATAACGATGGTTGTCCCCAGGACATGGTGCATCTCTAGTTACTAACCAATGGCACAAGTACATAACAAATAATAGTAGTATGCTGGATCATCTAAATTACAGGGCAACATAGAATCATGTTTAGTCAGGGAATTCTGCGAAGATTACCAAGTAAAGATATAGATAACCGTAGCCACATCATGCATATTACATACCAACCAGATATAGATACTACATCCAGCGCACATGGCAGCATGTAAACACATCTCAAACTCAATAAATAGTATATTCTAGTAGCCTTGGACCACACACCATACAAGCAAGAGTCAAGCTCCATGTACACACCTATCACATATTCCCAACTCCAGCCAACCCCTTCCAAGCTCCTTTGTAGTCATATAAGGTAAGAACTCAGGTAATATAACAGCTACAGCCAATACAGCCCTCAAAATAACAACTATTATCCTATAGCATTATATAGAAACAACACATAGATCTCATCCATCCATATACAATATATATTCCTCAACTCAATCATCAGACAATACATTCCTACACATTACAACTCAAATATGCAAATATTTCAGCTCAATCTAGGGGTTAGAGAAAGTCTAGCCTACCTGGCATCTGATGTCTCTGGCTCTAAGTCAATCCATCCAAGCTTTTCCCCTCCAAATCACTTCTCGATGTTGCTCAGCTTTTCAAACAAATGTCATAGGATCATTATGACTGATTTGGCCGTGAAATCTAAAAAAATGGGCGAAATTACATCAATAAAGACTAAAATGGGGAAGCTCAGGGCCCATACTTGAATACCACACCAATCCCCATAAAATAATCTCCATATCGCCCAAGTTCATAGCGAGAAATTCGGCCCAAAACAGACCCCAGAAGACTGAGAAAAGGCCCAAAAATGAAGTTAAAAATATTACCAGGAAAATGTTCTTTTCAAAACTTTCTTAGCCAAAATTCTCGAAAATCGAATAATATCATGAACACCTAGCATACACCAACATCCGTCTCAGAACGTAGAACATTTAGGCACAAATTTCACTTAATTCCGTTAAGAGATAACCGAGATATTACAATGTAAAGTTGTCACTCATTTCTGATATATAAACAAAGAAAAAGAAGCAATTTACCTAAAAATATGTGTTAAATCCCGAATCCAACTTCTCCAGGACGTTCCTTGCGAAAAACCGAGTCATGTAGCCTTTTGGATCACTCAAATAGGATAAACAATGAGCTCGGAATCGCGATACAAAGTTGAGAGGAATATAATTGTATACATTTCCTGGAAATATATATATATATATATATATATATATA
>JAPFFP010086673.1:0-21516 GCA_026153255.1 Solanum medicagineum | reverse complement strand
TTCACAAAATTAAGCAACATGTGCATATAAAAACGTTCTCCACTGGTTGGATGTCCAAAGTAGATTCTACCAATTGCTCTTTCCTTCTGCCTTCTGGTCCATCTTTTATCTCATGCATTCCATACCCAATGTTTATGTCAGCTATCCTACATTGGAATTTTCTTTGTTAGCCTCAAACCATTCTGTGAATTTGGTTTTCTCTATATTAAGTCTGTTTAGTACACGTTCCGCTCACCTTGATTCTTCAAATATTACGGTATTTTGTCCCTCTATGCTGAACTGCTGATTTCTTGTAATTGTATGTCAAATTTATAAATCCTCCGGCAAGCTTCTATAGCCGATATATATCTGCAATCTAGATAATTCTTAATCTCATCATTGTCTGTTGTAGTTCCCGAATTTTCTACTATTGTCGTTGCTCTATCGGAGCCTTTATGGACATATTTGAAAGGATACTTCACCAACCTTGAGTAATTGCATGCTTCGACATTGATATGTGCATCAACTAGGACAAGCAACTTTCAATTGTATGGAACAACATATCGGTTGTCTAAGTCGGCGCCATTTTTCATAACTCCTATACCCTTGTTCCATCTCCGAGAAACAGGGAATCCATCTGGATTAAAATTAGTTCGATCATTGTCTTTCTTTGGAAAATGCTTTATGCACTTTCCTTGTTTCATACACGGGCATTTCAGATTCAGTTCTCCACAAGATCCATAAATCATAAAGTATTTGACTGCATTATAACCATCTGGGTCTTCTACTGATATTACTTTGTCAATATGATCTGGAGAGGGACTTTTTAAAGTTTCATAAAGGAAGAGCAGTTATGTGCATGAGCCAATCCTTTTTTCTAAAACTCAATTTGTTGGGGAATATCAGGCGATAGCGGAAGCGTGACAAGGATCGAGATTGATATTAAAAAGTATAAATAAATTGAGCAAGATAATAAAATGGAGACACAGATTTAACGTGGTTCACCCAATAAATATTAGGCGACATCCACGGACGACGAGAAGCAAAATATCACTATAATGGAGAAGTGTACAACAAACCTCATTGGGCCTAAGCACTACGAGGATATAATTTTTGTGTATCACTCAGTGATATAAAAGTTGTATTACAACACTCACAAAATACACAATGTGTATCTCACAGAATTCTGTGGCTTTCTCTACATTTTTCTCTCCTCGTGTCATAAAATGAAGAAGCCTAAGTTCTTCTTTTATAGGCAAACATTGCCTACACTTGTTGAAAAACTCAACAAGATTGGCGAAGTTGGTGGCCAAGAATGACATGCCTAATTTGACAAATTAGGCAACCAATTTTGAACAAGTTTGATAGTCAACATTGTTAAAAAACTTGTGTGTGGGAGGAGTTTGCATTCCCAACACAATTGTATATATACCTGCACAGATATGACTGTAAGTACATGAGCAGGTTGGTTGAGAAGCTAATGTGGTAGCCTAATTAGCTTTAAGGAAAGCAATGTTTACACTCAGTACCAATGTAATTAATAATACATAATACACCATACTTCTGTCTTTTCAGATATTGCATTAGTTGGAAAAGTTTGATCTGGAATACTCTGCATATGATGTCCACCTGGCTGCCATCATTGTCTTGGCCAATCAAGCTTACATTTCATTTATTTCTTGGCACTTTGGGTTGCAGGTGAAAGTAAGGAACAAATCCGAATAACCAGCCCATCTACATATTTCCATTACATCTTTTGTTCCCTATAGCATGGTCTACCAGTGTGGGACGAAGGTAGTATAATAGTTTTTCCCACCATTGAACTATCTGAATCTCCCCGAACAAGGGCATCCATCAACCCCCCAAACGATCGACCCTCAATTTCTTTTGATTGTTATAGATATATCGAAACCTTTCTTCTTCAATTGCCATGTAAGCATCCATGATGTATTGCTGCAATAGCTTCCAGCCTGAAGAAGCATGTGCCCCTCATTACACCGATGTTGTATGCGGAAGCAATAAAATTGTCTCATGGTCAGCTCGGTCCTCATGAATGCTTCATTGCGTACATCCACCAACCGAATTCCAAGCCTATATCCATCGTCACCATATGGGTGTATTAATGGGTAACTCACACATAAAACTTGGGTGTAAATATGTGATTATTTAAAGTCAATTTTTTTGATGTTCTACAACAACATCACACTGGAAGTTCGCATCTGTAAGTTCACCGATTACTAATCCCCCAACTTCTGAACAAAATAGTATATTGTATTGCCGACCATCTTTGGTCCTTTCTGATAGGAGGCGTTGGCAAAACTCAGTTTTTGACTATTCTGCATATCTATTCCTCGCCATACGAAATGATTTGACCAAAACATTTTGCTCATCAAGCAATTCTATTATTCCCTGAACTATCTGTGGTTCCACTTCTTCCTGGATCATACAACTAATTCTATGTTGAATCTCATTTTCAGTATCATATATATAGAGCTGTGCAAATCGAGGCCTTTTACCAAGTTCTAGCAGCAGAGAGCCAATGTGATGATAATTTTGACCACTTATCCTGTATACGTAAGGTCCTTTTGCATGATTGATTGATTTGTCGACTCGGCCTCCCATGGATGTAAATGCAAACATGGAGTTGTACATCCTAATATTTTTTTCTAAAATTGATGCCCAGTTCGCCAGAGACTGTGCCCAAGAGATATTTGAGGTAGCTTGGAGGTTGATTGAGTAATAGTAACTGTACACACCCTTCCATGCAACAAAATGTAAATTTCGATTGTCTTGAGTTGTTACCTTTGTCTATTCATTCCTCATACCATAAGATAGCACCGCAATGCTGGCAGGTGTGTGTTGGAGGCCCCAAATTTCAAGTCTCGCGTATTTCACTGCCACTTAATTTAGATTAGAAACCACTAAAGTATTGTTGGGTTTTTGTTTTCCTTTTACGAAAAGGAAAACAGAAACTCTCCATATTTGGTGAATCCTTTTTCTATTAGGAAAAGGAAAATAGAATTTCTCCATATTTGTCGAATCCTTTTTCTAGTAGGAAAAGGTTTATGACTATAAATAGAGGCTCATTCCTTTTAGTTTGACAGCATTCACAATGTAGCCATAAGGGCTTGAGAGTTTTATAAGGAGAGAAACGGTGAGTCATAAGTGTTATGCTAACACTTGTGTGAACCTCTTTATATTCCGAGTGAATTGGTGAGGCTATTTCTCTCGATATTTTGTACTCTCTTTTATATAGTGGATTGCTCATCTCCTCTTGTGGATGTAGGTCGGCTGACCGAACCACGTTAAATTATTGTCTCTTGGTGTTTCTCATTTATTTTCATACTCATGGTCTTTCGAGGTTGCTTTGTTAGCTTCCGCATAAACACTTGATTCGTATCAGTCCTAACAAGTATTTTATATGGTGGTATGCCTCGAGTCCATGTTATGTGTAACTATGTATTTTCCAAAGTAAAAGACACTTGAATTCTGGCCAGCCATTTTACTTCTGCTGCCAATCAAAGGTAACATTGGAAGTGTGTCTGTTGTTGATTCCTCTGTAATCGATTCACACGCCATACAACAGTAGTTACCTGCAATATATTTGTATACATATTTATTTAGTACCAGGTAGCAAAGATATGTATTGGCAAGAACGTTTTTTGACTGCATATCTTGCCTTTTTGCCGATTCATTTGGGACATAATTATACGTTTTGTTGTCCACAGAGTCGTGATAGATGCCTATATTTATAACCATATTTGAAAACCTTATTTACGCTTTTTACATGCTCTTGGCATCATAAGTTATATGTTTTGGGGGCTTGTGGGGATAGTAATATTGGGCACTATCATCTTACCATTTAACTGTGGCTGCATTTCTTGCATTGTGAAGTTTGCTAGCTTCCCAATGTGGCAAAGGTCTTCACCAAATGTAGTTTCCTCAATTTTTTATTTGATTGGTCTGACTTGTATTTTTTGTTTATTAAGGTGATCTTTCTCTTCAATCTGGAATAATGTTTCCTGACCTTTTTGAGATGTTTTACTTGTTCAGTATTTCGACTATAGTGTGTTGTTGGCGCCAAGCTTTTCAATATTGTTTCTGCCGTCCTATCTTGCCGCGCTAAACCGATAGTAATTGTTGCATTCATCTGATCTTGATGGGAATATTGACAGAGTCATTAAACTCATGAAAAATGCTGGTTATCACATCTATTTTACCTGTTGTAGTGGAGAATTAAAATCATGATAAATTAGCATAAGCAGTGATCGGTAATTCTCGATATTGTACAGGAAAGATTGTAAAGTAAACAAATCAAAGAATGCATATTAAGAACAACAAATAATAATAGCGTATTCGTGATACTATATTCCTACAAATGTAGTATTACAAAATAGTTTGATAGTTTAGTGTTTAACATAATCTAGCAGGGGCTTCATTGAGCGGAATATAAATGAAGAAGAAATAGAGCATGATAATGAATTCTATGCAATTCATTTGGAGTTTAGGCCATTGTTATTTTCTTAGAATAGAGATCATTGCAAAATCATGTAATATAAACCGAGGTAACATGTATTATTTTGTGGTGGCCAACCTTTGAACAAATTCTATGGAGTCGATGATAATGAGCGTCGGCAAATTCCTCCTTCGTTACACTTTTGAATAATAGTAAATCGTCTCCTCCTTTATGTAGTTAAGGGAGAGATGAGTGTCCTCCAGTTTGCACGACTTTTGCAATAGTTGTATGCAACACTTTGTGTGTTCGTAGGCCTCTTTTCTATGGTTTGGTGCAAAAAGAGACATACTTGCAGCCTCTCTAATTAGAAGGGTGCGTATTCTGATAATTTAAATTCAAGTTGCTTTTTTATCTCCCCAAGTACACACTTATTGGGTGTTTCCTGGATTACCGACACTTCTCTATAGATTGGGGCAGAAAGGGATATACTTGCAACCATTGTAATTGGAAGGGTGCAGATTCTGATTACATTGGGTTGAAATAACTGTCAGGTGAGTTTAAATTGAAATTGGATTTGAAAGAGCAAATGGTCACCAAAATAACAGTTGGTTTATCTACCAAAGAACACACCTGTTGGGTGTTTCTTGGAGTATACATTTACACTGTCAAGTGAGTTGTTATTATTATGGAATTTGAGAAGGAAAATGGTAAAGGGAATAACAAACCAGAGGGCTTTCATTTTTATGATAACGGAAACACCGTTTGAGTATTTTTGGGATGACTAGTTATTCGTACAATCATCTAAGTGTTTCTAGCACACCAAAATTTAATCAATGTGCATCAATAACGATTTATTTCACATTTTATGTTTTGGTTTGAAAATTTGTGGTGAGGGAGGGCGAGTTGTGTTTGTTTTGGACGATTATAAAGTTGTATGTTGCTATTATTTGTGAACAGTTGACTCCATCACAAATTCTTATGGGTCCATTTATTTACTTCACGTGAACCGTGAGTTCTTTATCATTTAGAGTGTTGAAGAATTAATTCGTTTGCCAATTCCATCCTATGTAGTTCACATTAGATCTTATGGATTGAGATTAGTTATAACAATACAACTTTAAATTCCAAGAGCATTTAGTATCCATTTAATTAATGGTTGTAGAGTAGTGCATAATTAATTCTATACATCTACAACGTTGGAAATACTGGAAAACACAACTACAGTAAACTTGTTATCATATGGGCGTGCATTTAATATGTAAATGGATTTTCCCATCTCTGACCGTTATTGTGAATCCTCAGTCTTATTTTTTGGACGACAGTGTTCTATTTTCGTGCAATGTTCAGTGTTGTCCCTAAATGACTTTCAATTTAATGTCATATGAATGGCCCATAGTGCGCTGTTATAATGTGATCAGCGTCCACAAATGGTTAACATGAACATTATATGGATGAATACACTGCACCCTCTTTAGTAGTTGTTGAGGACACAATAAGGTTACAACAAACTTTGGGAAGTGAGCTGACGTATAAATAACACTATCTTTAAATACAAGGACATCTGCTAGTGCGACAATGTATGCCTATACAAAAAGCCACTGTAGGACTCATTAATCTGAAGTTCTCCGATACAAAAAAATTTACACTACTTGATTAATCTAATAAAATTAATGTCTATAGCCTAGAGATGGTGCTCTATTTTGGCCTTTTATTGGTGTCTCCATCACCATCTTCGTTGTCAGAGCTTCCTTTTCTTCTTCAGCTTTCTTGTAGAAACTCTCCTCATGGAAGTTGAAACCACTCCCCTATCGTCGGTATGTTCTGTTGAGTTGTCTGTGTTCGACACAAGAACATTCTGAAGTTTTAGTTCAGGATCACCATCTTCGCCATCGTCTATGAAGAACTTCCTTCTCTTCGTCAGCTTTCTTGTAGAAACTCTCCTAATGGAAGTTGAAGTCCCTCCCCATCATCGGCCTGTTCTGTTGAGTCTTCTATTGTCGACCCAACAATATTCTGAAGTTTTAGTTCAGGTGATTCATTCATTTTCTCTTTTTTCTGTAGAGTAAACCGACAATAGAATATTAAGGGCAACATATTGTTTGTAACATCAATAATGTATCTATTAAGGGAACATGTAGTACTATGCCAAAAAATTTGTAGCTTTTCACCTTTTTCTGTTTGTTTCTGCGGTGTTGTAATTCCAATTCTTCATTCAGTTCGTAATCTTTTGTCACTGCATAGTTTTCCAACCCCTTTTGAATTTGCTCAATTTAAGCTTGAACACAAAGTCCTTCCCAAAAGACTTTGTGTTTCGGGCGGTATGTTTGTGCCACTTTTGGACCATCTATTAACTAATTTGTGAGCAGAAGTATCGAGCAACTTTTCATCCACCCCATTAAAAAGCACCAAAGTAGTCTCTCCCCCGTTTTCTTCAACCTTAATTTGGATCTTGTACCTGTGATTCACAAAAATGTTAGTGTTCATTAAACTAGAAGACGCATATGGTACATTTTTAGTTGTTATGTTACCTAACCACAGGGAAATCATATTTCGTTTTGCACGTGCGACATATGTAGACGCCATCCGTAGGCTTGATCTTTTTGTTGCATAAATTGCCGGAAATGTAATACCAATCGAAGTATTTCATTGATTTCACTGATCTTTGCCCGTAGTGTAACCATGCATTCCTACAATATTTTAAAAGATACATATATAACCTATAAAGTACAAATATGTTGGTTGACTGTAGTTGTAGTAAGGCCAAAGGGTCATTAAGGTACCAACCACTATGTTGAAACTCCACTCCGAACGTAGCAACTCTATTATAGTCATTCTGTTTTCAAACATTGAAACCTCTACAGGAATGCTAGCTGTGTTAGCGCTCATAATAGTTTGAATCTGAACGGAATTGGGGGTAAACTTCTGTACCCATGGGGTGATGATGTCCATTTTGAGATTTAACATATATTTTGCTTGCGTAGGTGGTAAAATTAAGTTTGCCTGTTATCAAAGTATTATAAGTTAAGCGTCACTATGCCTTATAAATGAGAATGGTTAAGAATACCGATATTGTCTTAAAAAGATATTACCTCAAAATTGCTTTATAGTTGTTGCTGTAACAATGACAATATACGGACCAAAGTCATTATATACAAGTAGGGATAAAATGCTTCCCCGTGTCCCTCCCAGAATATTTTTTTGCTTTGATAGACCTGTCATCTCTATAAGAGCAATATATTCAATTAGAATATGAATCAATTTGTTTCAGTAAGACTAGTGAAATCGTATTATACAATATGTAGGGGCTTGCTTTGAAATGCCTTTTGGTTGGGATGAATGAGTATAAGTGAAAAGTAAAGGTGTTAAGTGGATTACGGATCAGTAAGAATGTGCATGTCTCCCTTTTTCCACTTTGATCCAACACTCTCTAGACCACCCAATCCGCATAAGCACCGGACTACATCCACAAGTTAAAAGGAAGATTAGTAATTACGTACATGCAGAATGTGGATACCATATATGATAGGAATAAGTATACTTGAGAGCATAGTGTTGTTGTTGATCCTTGAGCGAATCATATCGGGTCGGATAATTCGGAAGTCATTAACAGGGATATGAACAACATCATCCTGCAATTTGTGCACGACAGTTATGTGCAAGAATGTTGTTTTAAAGTTCAACTATATTGGCCTATATTCACCACTTATTTCTGCAACTTTAAAGTTCCGGATAGTGATCGCCGAGCCTTCACTCAACTTATCTCAAAACATGTTGACTTGATTCTTCCATATTACAACAAGTGCATTCCCAGTAAGCTATTTCGTCTGGTCGTTTATATTTAAGAAGAAATCTGCTTTACTTTTTGTTGAGTTAGCATGCTTATAGCCTAATAGCTTATCAGTCCCTCAATGTATAATAACTAAAACTTAGAAGAGAAATAATAACATAAGGTAAAGACACAATAATTTTTACATGGAAAAACTCCTTGCTCAAGGGAGGAACAACCACGACCTATCACCACAGGATTTACCAACCAAAACCACTAAAAAGCAAAGTAAAGAAACACAACGCACACGCTATTTATCTACTTTCCTTACAACACCAGCAACTTGTACAACTAGTACAAGCAATAAGCACCCACAAAGACTGTTTTAATCTAAATTACAACACTTGAGTAGTTAGACTAAAACCCAAACACACCTTTAGATTACAACACTGTCTACAAGGTGTATTCCATACTTGAATCAACTAGAACTGAAACTGATCACTTACCTTTATAGTTTAGGAGTGATCTTACACTTTAGCACACAATACCACACACACAAACAAGAGAACTATAGACCTAGTCTATCTGATCCCACGTCTGGGTTTGCTGTATATTCTTGCACAAGAAGCCAAGGAGAAACCTTTTCAACTAGAGAATATTCAATATGCTTGAAAAACATTTGTTGAAACCTTGGAATTCTATCTTTTATGTTGAGGTGGATGTGTCCTATGGACCACTAGTCCTTCAGTACAAGTCTAAAAGACTTTTCACCAACCACAGCAGCTTTGCAGGTTGTTTTTCACAACTTGCTTCAGCATAATAGCTTGATTGTCTACCTGGTCCTTGACTTAGTTTGTGATCATCAAAGCCTTAGAACAAGTTCATGTGCTCAACAATTTCTCCCTTTTTGATGATTACAAACTATGCCCACCATGTGATTTGTTCCTCCTTAATATAGCGCCCAGTATTCTCCCTGAATGTATGATCACATATCTTCCCCTTTTTGGCATCATTAAAAGTAAAACAGTAAACTGAGATAAGATCACAACCAGAAAATACCAGGTACTTGACGAAGCATAATTAAAGTAATAACATAGAAAAGAGAGAACACAAATCAGATTAGAGATGCACCAAATGAACAATAACCACACCATGTATATTCCAGTCACAACCATCATTCCAAAAATATTAAATGCCCAGGACTGGTCCAAGATCAGTCAACAAAAAAAAAACTTTCAGGATTCAACAAAACATACTACAACCAAGGAGTGGGGGAAACAAGGACTAGAGACATAGAGAACAAAAGGAATACACACGGGTAGGGGAACTTAGGAGCTAGAGGATTTTGGGGCAAGAGATTGGATCAATCTGGCCATGCTTGCACTGTGATCTCTGTGAGCCTCCAAAAGCTGCTAGGTGAGAGACTTCACCTCTTGGGTCAAATGGGCATTCATTTCCCTCAGCTTAATCACCTCAGTAGAATCAGGTCCTCCTCTAGGTCCCTTGACCAATTTAGCTTGCATCATAACTAATTCAGCATCCTTTGTCACCAATGCTGCAGTCAGGTCCTTCACCTGAGCCATTAAGGCCTCATTCTGATCTACTAACTCAGACATAGGAGACTTTTTGGTTCTGAGCTTTAGCTACCAAGTTCACACTCAGATAGAGTGTTAAAGAAGAATGACTGCTTCATGGTCTCTATGATGCCCCTACTCAGTTCTATTCCATAATACTCAAAAACCCAATTCAGTAGGTAGGCATACGCATGCCCATGTTTCCCTTCAGCCATATTTTATAACTTGGTCATATGTTCCATCATGATTGCTGGTAGATTATTATCGACCAAGGTACTCAATTTCTCCATTAAATACAGGTCAACCATGGTTGCAATTGTTCTCTTCTCAGACCGGGGAAGGATTACTTTGTTCATAAACTCAAAATAAAGCTGATATTGAACCTTCAGGAACTTTTTAGAGACAGCTGGAGAGGTCAGGTTCGTTATTTTGCCAGTTTCCTCTAAAAAAATCCTTAGAAGGGGATCTATCAGCTACAGTCCTTATCCCCTCAGTCTTTACCTTTAAGATCTCCCCTAGCAATGCTTCATCTACCCTAAAAGAGAAATCTCTAATCTGGGTTATAAACCCACCGTCTACTTGTATTTCAAGGTTGAGGTAGAAGTCATTAACTCCCCATTCATGCAAGTAAGGAACATGCTATTCAAATAGGTAGCCCCAACCTTGAACCTCCACCGCATCCACCAATTCCCTCATACCTGGGCTGCCTTTAGCCACTGGTTCAAACACACACCCGTTTAACATTTTCTGTTCCTGTAACAAACTCACCCTCTGATCCCTGGAAATTTTTTTTTCAGTTTTTCTTCTTTTCACTTAAGAACCTGGTCCCCTAGTGTAAATAGGTTCACTCTCTTTTCCCTTAGCAATTTCCTTTTTCTGAGTCTTATAATCTTGACTCACTTCACCTTTTGTTCCTCAGAATCTGTCTAGTTGATGTCTTCTTCCTCACCTACTTCGACAACCTGGTCCTTAGGTATGTCGGGTTCAACAACTGTGATTTTTCTTTGTCTCTTCCAGGAGATATGTTTCTGTTTACTAGCCTACATCGTATCTTCTAACAATTTCCACTTAGTTCCCTTAGTTGTGTAACTCCTAACAACAGTACTACTTTTGCTTTCAGTAGCCTTGACCTTGCCTTAATTCGGTCTGACCTGGTTTCTCGTAGAGGTAGGTGCAGAAGGGACAATAGGCCTTCTCACTCTCCAGGATAGTGGTTTGCTTTCCTCCTCCTCCTCATCATTGTGTAGTGTTTCCTCTACTTCAGCAACGTTGACTAGTCGAACTTCACTCACCGGTGTCTGAGACTTTGGTTCCTCCCTGATGCTTTGGTACCCATGTTTTAGGTCGAAAAGATTCCTATCCGCCCACTCAGGTCCTTAAGCTAGGATGTTTGAATCGGTTCCCTTATCCTCTATAATCTCATCCTCAAAATGCTTTTTGGACAAGGAGGACGAAATATGCCCTAGTGGGAATCTATTCCCTTGATTTTCTGTAGTGCTAAGAGATGGTTCTATATGGTTTTTACTTAGTAAGATACTGAGGGGGTTCAGACTCGGATGGCACAGACACAAACGATGGAAGAACGGTTGGTGAGGAAGGTGAGGGTTTTTGTGTTAGCGGTTGTAGTTCATCTGGTTTCACTGGTACATGAATAGGGGTTGACGGAAGAGTATTGATATTGGGTGAAGAACCAGCGTCTGGTTCAACACTTATATGAGATGGAGACATTTCTTGACTACCTAGCATGATGACACAGTGTTCTTGCATGAGGAAGATAAAAGAACAAGAAGATGAAGAAGAAGGTTCTTGACACTTTTTCATAGGATGAGAAACAATAAGAGCGGATGATTAATCATTTAAAAGAGAGGGAAAATAAGCATCCGGTCCCTTGATTGGTTGCGACTATTCGGGGACTAGTACAAAGTGACGTCGATTCAAGGAAAAGCTGAATCAACATGACAGGTCCTGAGCATCAACATTAATGAAGCAAGAGACTATGATCAAAATACGAACCTGGTGGTGTATTTGGTCCCTATGTGATTTCACTCTAATCTTTTTCTTCCAATCCTATGAAATTGTCAACTTGCTAACCTTCATAGTACAAAAAGGTATTTAACAGATTGTGAGTAGTTTCTCAGATACCTGTTGAACACTTTTTAGCCATGGATATAGGAAGAAAAATATCAAAATCATTTTGAATCTTCATGCTTCTGTTTAATCATTCCCATCCTTAATATGTTTTTCTCAGACTGATCCCTGCATAGTGGCTTTGTGAAAATTTCAGCAATTTGGTCCTTAGTACTGCAAAACTTCATACGAATGTTCCCTTTCTCCACCTGGTCCCTAAGAAAGTGAAGTCTCACATCAATGTGCTTTATTCTTTTGTGATGAACTGAATTTTTTTCCATGTTCGAAGCACTTGTATTATCACACAAAAGGGGAATGATATCTGTTAACACCCCAAAATCCTCAAGCTGTTGCTTGATCCATAACAATTGTGAACAACAAGCAGTAGCAATGACATACTCAACTTTAGCAGTGGATAATGCTACTGAATTTTGCTTCTTGGTCCCCCATGAGATTAATGATGACCCAAGGAAATGATCCATGCCAGATGTGCTCTTTCTATCAACAAGGTACCCTGCAAAATTTGCATCTGCATATCCAACTAAATCAAAATTATCACCAGTAGGATACTAAAGAGACAAACACTCAGATCCTTTGAGATATCTGAGAATTCTCTTAGCATCCTTCAAATGAGATTCCTTAGGACATGATTGAATTAGCACACATTCCCACACTGCAGACTATGTCTGGTCTGCTTGCTTCCAAGTATAGTAATGACCCAATGATTCCTCTATACATAGTTGTATTACCAGGTTAGCACTTTAATCAATATCCAGCTTGGTGGTTGTACCCGTGGGAGTATCAATTGGTTTTACATCCATCAAATGATACTTGTTCAGCAGGTCCCTGATATACTTTGACTTATAAAAGTACCAAAAGGGGTTTGTCTGATTTGCAATCCCAGAAAGAAGCTGACCTCATCCATCATGCTCATCTCAAATTCACTTCTCATCAGGTCCTGAAAGTCTTTGCATGGAGAGTTTGTAGTTGCTCCAAAGATGATGTCATCTATATACACTTGTACAATCAACAATTTGTTTCCCCTGGTCTTCAAAAATAGAGTATTGTAAATCTTTCCTCTCTTGTATCCACGACTGAGTAAGAACCTAGACAGTCTCTCATACCATTCCCTTGGAGTCTGTTCAGCCCATATAAAGCTTTATCCACTTTCATAACATATCTGGATACTCAACACTTTCAAAGCCTAGTGGTTGTTTCACATAGACTTTCTCCTTAAGATAACCATTTAGAAAGGCACTCTTGACATCCATTTGGAACAATTTAAGTTCCATCTAGGTGGAAAAAGTAATTAGAATTCTAATAGCTTCCATTCTGGCTATAGGAGCAAATGTTTCATCATAGTCTATCCATTCTTCTTGATTGAATCCCTGAACCACCATTCTGGATTTGGTCCTGGTGTAATGCCATTTTCACCCATCTTATTTCTGAACACCCACCTAGTCCCTATCACCGTTCTATTGGAGGACCTTGGAACCAGGTGCCATACCTTACTCCTTTCAAACTAGAGCAATTCTTCACGCATAGAGTTTACCCAATCTACATCCTTGAGAGCTTCTTTTACATTCTTTGGTGCTATGGAGGACATGAAAGCATCACAGGCCATTAGATTTCTAGTCTTGGACCTGGTCTGGATCCCAGAGTCCAGAGGAGAGACTAGATTATCCATTAGATGGGATGACTAATGTTTCCATCTGTGTGTCCTTGCAGAAGACTGACTGTGACTTCCCAGCACATCAGGATTATCAAGTGCATTATGTTGAGTATCATTAGCTTCATAAATGATCATTTCCTCTTGCATCCTCCTCAGGTTCCCTTGTAGAAGTACTTGATACCTCCAAGAATTGATTATTTCCATTACCATCATTTGACCTGCTCCCAATTTGATTAGCATCATCCATCGAAGGATCACCTATCAGACTATCCCTTTGAAGTTGGACTGGCTCATCCTTGTCTGAATCTTCTAGATTACTGATATTCTTCATATCTCCAGATTTATCAAAAAGGACATGTACACTCTTGTCAATGAAGAGGGTTCTTTTGTTGAATACTCTATAAGCCTTGGTACTAGTAGAGTAACTAACAAACACACCCTTATCACTTTTGGAGTCAAATTTTCCAATTTCTTCCTTGCTATTTTTAAGGACAAAGCAGTTGCAACCAAAGGCCCTCAGATGACTGATGTCAAGCTTCCTTCCAAACAAAAGTTCATAGGGAGTCTAGTTCTTGAGGGACCTTATCAGACATCTGTTATTCACATAACAAGCAAGGTTAATAGCCTCAGTCCAAAAATTTTTGGCTAGTCCAGAGTTAATCAACATGGTCCTTTCTATCTCTACCAGAGTTCTATTTTTCCTCTCCACCACTCCATTCTGTTGAGGAGTTCTTGGAGAAGAAACATTGTGATGAATTCCATTTTTTGCACAAAAACCATCCAGTGTTGAATTTTCTAACTCAGTACCATGGTCAGACCTGATCCCAGCAACTCTAATTCCAAACTGATTCTGAATCTGCTTGATAAGGTGGATCAGTAAATCTACTCCTTCATCTTTAGATCTCAGAAATTTTACCCAAGTGTAACTTGAGTAGTCATCAACCACAACCATAATATACTTCTTTCCTACTCTGCTTTGAACCTTAACAGGACCACAAAGATCAGTATGAATAAGCTCAACGGGTCTAGAAGTACTTACTTCCTGTTTGGACTTGAATGACTAATTTTTCTGCTTTCCTTGAGCACAAGTTGCACATACTCTGGAATTTCTGAAGTTTACCTTGGGCAATTCACGAACAGGACCTTTGATACAAGTTTGTTCAAACAAGGATGGACTGACATGGCCAAGTCTTTTGTGCCATATATTACAGGAATCATCCTGAACCTTTAAGCAGGTCAGGTTGTCCTACTTTGTGGTTCTTAGATCTGCTACATACATATTCCTGCATCTTAATATTATCAGCACCACCTCATTTGTTGACAAATTTGTAATAGTGCACTTGTCCGATAAGAATATTTCACTTCCTTTGTCACAGATTTGAGAAACACTAAGAAGATTGTACTTTAGCCCTTCATCATAGTACGCATTTTCAATAGCTTTCTCAAAACATTTGCCAATCTTTCCTATGCCCATGATATAACCCTTTGGACCACCACCAAGAGAGATACTGCCTCCTTCAAATTCCTTCAATGTGAGGAAGTTTTTAGTCCTTCCAGTCATATGCTTTGAGCATCCACAGTCCATATACCAGCACTGACTGTTTCCTCCTGACTTTTCCTGTAAGTGATCAAAAGTTAGTTTTGGGGACCCATTTCAATTTGAGCTCCTAATAGGCAGACAAGGGCCTATGACAAATTTCCTAGTCCAGAGAGGCAGAGGTCTAGTCCTTCATTTAGGCTTGGGACCTGGTCCCTCTATCACTTCTTTCTTAGCTAAGTTGACAAACTTCTGTTTGCTTAAAGTTCTCCTCAGAACTTCACAGTTATCTTCCAGATGGCCATTTCTTCCGCAGTGCAAGCATAGGTCAGCAATAGACACAAACCTACTGTGTGGGTTATAGGGTGGGTCAATATTTTTGAATACGCTAACCACTTTTTCTCATAACTCCAACTACAGGACATATCTCCCAGAAGTTTGGAGGAAGCAGTCCGCTTCATGGACTTGTTCAGGTCCTCCTTAACTTTTAGCAAGTCCTTTTCAATCACAGAGTTTCTTTCTAACGCTAAGTTTTAATTTTAATTTAGCCTCCTTCAGTTTTTCTTCCAACACAGATTCATTTTCACTAATCTTTCTCTTTAACTTAGCATCAAATTGACTTTCAGCTTCCATTAATTTCAGTAGCTTCCCTTTTTCAATCTCAACGGTCACAATCTCAACCTCAAGGTCAGACACTTGAGTAGTCAAACACAATTTTTTCATCCCGTGATATATCTACGCTATTGCTTAGCAGACCCTTCTCAGTGATCAATTCATAGATAGAGTCAATAAGAACACATACTAGTTTCTTCAACTTTCTAGTAGAATAAAGATCTAAGTTATCTTTAAGGTCTAGCAGTGTTACCTCTTCATCATCATCTTCTTTATCATCAGACTAATCCATAAAGGGAAATGGGCCATCATAGACTTCATCATCATCTTTCACTACAAGCATGGATGAGTCTTCAGGTTGTTCTTCCTCTTCAGATTCACTTGAAGAGTTTCCTCAAACTCCTAGTTCCTTTATCATTATCTTGTCAGTAGTTGCCTTCTTCTTATATTTGTTTTGTACCTGATCCTTCCTTCTATCCTCCCCAGCTATCTGTCCTTCTTGTGATCACCTTTTCCATGAGGACACTCTCTGATGAAGTGTCTAGATTTTCCACAGCCATGACATAAGTTAGTACCACTATATGAACTTCCTGCATTTCCCTGTTTTGTCAAGCCATGACTCTTTTTAACAAATTTCTTGAATCTCTTTGTGAGAGAAGTCATATCTATACCATCAAGCTCCTCATCACTTTGAACAATAATATCTATTCCATCAAGCTCCTCATCACTTTGAACAGTCTTTAGTGCTAATGTTTTGTCTTTCTTCCTTTCTCTTTTGGTTGTATTATTTCCTATTCAGCTCATGTGTACGGAGTACACCAACGAGAACATCCATCCTCAAGGTTTTCAGTTCCTTTGACTCAGTAATGGTATCCACCTTTCTCTCCCAAGACTTGGGAAGAACTCTTAGAATCTTATGAACTTGTTTGCTTTGACTGGTGGGCTCTCCTAGCCACTTGAGCTCATTGGTTATTGCTGAGAACCTGGTCTCCATTTCTTGTATGGTCTCTCCTTCATGCATGATGAAACCTTATACTGCGACTTCAACATGTCCACCTTGGATTCTATTACCTGTTCAGTTCCTTCGTGTGCATTTTTCAGGAAATCCCAGATCCCTTTTGCAGACTCACATCTTGAAATCCGGTTGTACTCCTCAGCTCCTATGCCGCACACAATTAGCTTTTTGGCTTTTTAATTTTTCTCTATTTTCTTCCTGTCAGCTTTAGAGTATTGTTGTCTGGTTTTTGGAACAAATTTGCTTGTATCACCTTCTTTCACCTCAATCATAGGAACGTAAGCACCATCTAGAACAATGTCCCAGAGTTCACTGTCTTCATCCATCAAGAAATCATGTACCCTACCTTTCCACCACCCACAGTACTTGCCATTGAACCTTGCTAGCCAAGTAGATGATGGTCCTTCCTCCAAGTTAAGTGGAGTATCCATTTTCACCAAAAATCTCAAGGTGTGAACCTGTTAGAGATCCCTGCTCTGATACCACCAGTTGAGTTAGCATGCTCCTAGACTGATAGCTTATCAGGTCTTTTAATGTATAATAACTAAAACTCAGAAGAGAAACAATAACAGAAGGTAAAGACACAATGATTTTTACGTGGAAAAACTCTTTGGTCGATCAAGGGAGGAACAACCATGACCTCTCACCACAGGATTTACCAACCAAAACTACTAAAGAGCAAAGTAAAGAAATACTACACACATATTATTTCTCTACTTTCCCTTACAACACCAGCAGCTTGTACAACTAGCACAAGGAGTGAGCACCTATAAAGCCTGTTTTAATCTAACCTACAACACTTGAGTAGTTAGACTAAAACCCAAAAACACCTTTAGACTACAACACTGTCTACAAGGTGTATTCCTCACTTGAATCAACTAGAACCAAAACTGATCACTTACCTTTATAGTTTAGGAGTGATCTTACACTTTAGAACACAATGCAACACACAAAAACAAGAGAACTATAGATCTAGTCTATCAGGTCCCACGTCTGAGTTTGTTGTATATTCTTGCACAAGAAGCCAAGAAAGAAGCTTTTTCAACTAGAGAATATTCAATATCAAAATATGCTTGAAAAACTTTTGTTAAAACCTTGGACTTCTATCTTTTATGCTACTGTGGATGCGTTCTATGGACCACTGGTCCTTCAGTACAAGTTTGAAAGACTTTTCACTAACCACAATAGCTTTACAGGTTGTTTTGCACAACTTGCTTCAGCACAATAGCCCGATTGTCTACCTGGTCCTTGACTTGGTTTCTTATTATCAAAACCTTAGAACAAGTTCATGTGCTCAACATTTTTTTCATTGATAAGAATAACGTTAAGGTTTATCATCTCTATTTTCACTTGAAATTTATAAATTTCCACATCCTGCAAACTCGTATCCTAACTAACCAGTCATCCCTTATGGTATCCAACTCCGACGTAAGTGAATATGCCATAGTCAATGACAATTTTTGAAGGAGAAAAATACTTAGGAGGCATTTAATAGGCAAGTAAAAAATGAGTGTTTGATAGTGGGAGTATCGAAGGTTGTAAATCATTTTATAGTTAGATTAAAAGAGGTTGGCACCCATTAGAATGAGGCGCAATATTTTGGAAGAGCCATAAGCAGTTAATCATGTGCACTATGAAGAGGCGCAAAATTAAAAATAATAGAGATGAATATGTGGGCTAATCTTTCGGTCTCAAAGTGGACCTTAATTGCGATAGGCCAATTTCTATATTTAGCCCATTAGTAATTAGTAATAGTAATACTATAATAATACTAATATAATAATCATAATAAAACAATACGAATGGTAATAGTAACAACACACAGCGCATGGGCCTAGAAGAATGTATAATCACAATGAAGGCGGCATAAGAAAGGAAAAATCAAAATGGTAAAGTGCTGGTGAAGAATGATAAGGTAGTTGTATTTTAACAATATGTAAAAAACTATTTTGATGAAGCTGAAATGGCAGGCATACAGGGCCGAATGACCTCCATCGTAGTGGGACTAAACATGTTTTAATATGTGAGCATATTAATTGCTGCAATCATCATCCATGTTTGTTGCCCAAAAAATTCATTCATATAATTATTTTAACCTCCGATTTGGCCTGGTGTCCGAAATCACTCTGGGAGAACATAGCTACGCCCACTCTAGAAAATTTCACAAATCGATATCCATAATGTTCTTTGGGTGGTGTAAAAGTTTAGCAGCAGATACAACCAGTATCAAAAAGCTCATATATTTGATATTAATTTGGACTACAACTCTGCCTCGCTGGTAGCAGAGATAAGTGAAGTGATAGTAAAATATCACTTGGCCTATTGAAGTCGAAATTGTTTGGGGGTCTCGCAACATTCTTATGCTTATAGCTGCAACCATATAGAGAGACATAGAATTGTCACTTATCCATGAAATGTAATTGGCCGAACTCACTACATCGGAATTGAATTCGTACGAAGATACCTCATTCATGGAGACTTTTGTCAACTCTGAACCATATCTTCGAACTCCCTATGATTTTGAACAAACAAGAAACTAAATAAGATTGTTGAGTTTGATGATACATAGCAATTAATTCCTGAATAGTTGTGACTAATATGCTGAAATATGGTTTTCTTTGCTCAATGTGTTGTATAACTATCGGTAGAAAATTCAACTCGAGTATGCACTTGGTTGTTCCACGAAAGGAATTCCACTTGCTCTAACTGTAATGCAAAAAGGTTTATTTGAATGTGACAAAAGTGTTGGAAGGAGTAAAGAAACAGGGCAACATTAAACCTTCCACCTGTAGTCATGATCCATGGGCAAATTATACCAAACTGATTGCAGATGTATAGGTTTTATACCTGCCCAAGTGGTGCTAGTTTAGCTCAAGAGCCTAAATTTTTATTTGTTTATCTCTTTTCCTCGTTTCCAACAAAAGTTTGAAAAGTTTAGTCAACATTTACGAGTATACATGCCCTAAATCAATTTCATTGTCAGTAGAAATAGGTTGTACGAATTCATAACTGTCAACATGTAATCTCGAAAACTTTGCTTACCTCTATATGTACAATGTATTTTGAGCAGGTTGTTATTTATAGTTGCTATAACTTGTATCTTCATATAATACAGGACATCTCAAAGCAAACATGTGAAGGTCAATTCATCGACCAGATGCAATTGAACCTATTAGGTTCATTTTGATAGATAAGTATACACGGAAAGAAATCGTTTAAAATTTCAATTGAACCACAAACATAAGTACAATGGGTTCGACACAATTGGGGAATACAGGAAAACTCAGTGTTCTGCAGATGAACCCGAGATTGACTTCACTCATAGTTAATTTCACCTAGGAACTTTACCAGGTAATTGAGGACATGGATCAGACAAATAGTTAGCCTTGGTCCATGGGGTCAGTAAAGGCTTGGTCTCTAATGAACAACCTGAAACTCTGGTTCGAGACAGGGAGAGAGAGAGACAAATGTTAATAATTAAAGATTGGGTATGATAAAATAAATTGAGTCAATTGATGATTACTTTACATTAGAAATTATATTAGAACATCATATTCTATTACAAAAATAATAAGAGCATCAAAAGAGACAATAATAACCTTGATTCAAGATCGGATTAAGAGGGTATATGTAAATGCAGAGGTAAACACGGAAAGGAATCATTAAAAAATTCAATTGAATCACACACATAAGTACTATGTGTTTGACACAATTGGGGAATTTAGAAGAACTCAGTGTTTTGCAGATGAAGCCGAGATCGACTAAACTCATGGAAATGATACTGAATGCCTTTGATTAGGTACCTTACAAGGTAATTGAGGCCATGATCATACAAATAGTTAGCCTCCATATTTCGCTGTGTGCATGTGGACAGTAAAGGCACAACTCCCTCTTCGTGGTGATGAGTTTCCCATGCATGAAAAAAAATATTTTGTTTGAAGTGTATCCACATAAAGAATCTAGAATTTCAACGGTCTTTTATGTATATATAAGAGAATCTTATGTAAGAGAATCTTTAATCCGCTAATTAACGTAAGGAATTCTTTTAAACTTAAATTTTTTGCTTTCTACCCTTTTATCGTTCCTGTACGGTGTCTTCAACATCTCTACATCAACAACTATGATATAAGCTCCTTCGCGAAATCTCCATCTAACTATCCAACTTTTTGATGCACCGCCTTGGACTATTGATTTTAATGACCTTTTAAGCTACCAAGGTGTTAGTGTCGTTCATAAATCCCTGTAACTGAAAGCTCTCCGACATTGCCTTTGAAGTTATGCCAGAAAGGAAATACATGAAATATATAATACAATCCTAATACAATGGCCAACCACCATATAAGATGAATACATGTCCTAATTGTATGTCTCACGCCAAACATGATAAGTCACAAACTATAGTAGGAACCCGAGATTGACTTCACTCATGGTTAATGATCTTTGATGCCTTCGCTTAGGTACTTTACTAGGTAATTAAGGCCATGGGTCAGCCAAATAGTTAGCCTCTATATTTAAATGGGAGCATGTGTATAGTAAAGGCCTGGTCTAGAATGAACAGCCTGTAACTCTCGCCGAGCCCCCGCTTCTTCCAAAATAGCTACTTCTGAAAGAAGCTCTCATGAATGCATTATTGTTGGCACACAAAAAAATGAAGGTCAATGGAGCAACCAGGTGCAATTAAACCCAATATTTAATTTCGACACTGTTAAAATTATAAAGTGTAACTTTTGGAAAATTATAGAATAGTGTAGAATATTATAGATAAAAGTTAGGAGATA